>PVLC010046781.1:0-11315 GCA_004027655.1 Graphiurus murinus | reverse complement strand
TACTGGGGATTGAACTCAGGGGCATTCTACCTCCGAGCTATACCCCCAGCCCTATTTTTTATTCTTTACTTTGAAACCGGGTCTCACTAAGTTGCGGAGTGCCTCACTAAGTAGCTGAGGCCGGCCGCGAACCCGGATCCTCCGGTCTCAGCCTCCCAAATGCTGGGATTACAAGCGTGCGCCACCACGCCCGGCTCCCAGCCCTATTTTTTATACTTTATTCTGAAACAGGGTCTTGCTAAGTTGCGGAGGGCCCCACTAGGTAGCTGAGGCTGGCAGTGAACCTGCGATGCTCCTGTCTCAGCCTCCCAAGTACTGGGATTACAAGCGTGCGCCACCACGCCCAGCTGAGAACTCTTAACACTCACTGACCAGATTGGCTTTAGGTGTCTCTGACTCAGAGCTATTTACCATGAATCCACCGAGCCCTGGGGAGAGGGAAGACAGGTACCTTGATGGATACCCAAAGATCCGAAGAGGTGATTCTTCTTTGGAGAAGTCACAAACCTGTTCTAAAGGATCTGCCCTTCCAGTTGACCCGCCACTGATTCTATTATGTCGACACGATGACAAAACCCAAGTAATGTGAAATCAGATTAGAAAATGCTGCTTTACACCTGTAACCTCAGTATTTGGGAGGCTGAGACAGGAGGATCGAAGATTCGAGGCCAGCCTCAGTAACTTAGTGAGACTCTGTTTAAAAACCTAAAAAATAAATAAAAAAGGGCTGGAGGTATAGCCCAGAGGTAAAATGCCCATGGTTTCAATACCCAGTACCAAAATAAATAAGTACATAAATAAATAAAAATATGGGTGGGCAAGAAGTGATATTTAGCCGGGCGTGGTGGTGCACGCTTGTAATCCCAGCATTCGGGAGGCTGAGACCGGAGGATCCAGGTTCAAGGCCAGCCTCAGCTACCTAGTGAGGCCCTCCGCAACTTAGTGAGACCCTGTTTCAAAATAAAGAATAAAAAAATAGGGCTGGGGCTGTAGCTCGGAGGTAGAATGCCCCTGGGTTCTGTCCCAGTACCAAAAAAAAAAAAAGAAGTGATATTTACATCGATTAAGGGAGGCTGGAACCTTAGTTGAAAAGAATGCAGCATGTATTAGCAACTTAATCCTCTAGGTAATAAAATAAGTTTATTTATATATACATGGTAGCTGAGTTCTGTGGATACGGAAAAATAAGTCATACATCCACAAACATATATATGTATATATATAACATATGTATCTCCGGTTACATATGTTATATATAAATTTTACTTTACAAACAGATTTTTTTCCCTCTCTCTATATATACTCACGCACATTGGTACAGTCAGTGCAAACAGAGATATTATGACGAAGGTTACGGAGATCAGACAGCAACACGTCAGAAAACACAGAGCAGAGCCACGGCTCGCCCGCGCCATCCTGGGAAAGGCGTGGCGAGTGGGTCCCCGTGGCACGGAGGAAACACATTTTCGAAGGCCATCTTTCTTTTTAGGTAGGAAAAGGGGGCAAGAGTCTTGATTAAAAAGGGCACGGCAAACAACACAGACATACGAATCGACATTCAAGTTCAATCCCCCAGTTGGACTATAAGAACATCTATATTCAAAATAGACTATCAAACTATTTTTCTTTTAGAGAAAGGGAGCGGCGGTCAAAGCTGTTCTTTCTTCTTCTAGCCGCTTTCAGGGAGAAAATGACAGCAGCGGCCACCTCGGAAGAGAGTCTGACCCCTTTGGCCACGTTGGGTAGCGCGGGGCTGGCGAGGCAGCCGGGCCAGAACCTCCAGGCGTGGACAGAGGGGTGCTTCTTCCAAGCCGATGAGCATCCGGCTTTATTTATTTATTTTTTAAGATAGCAGGAGGAACATTTTCAAAAGGGACAGCTGAAAACCCAGGCCTGTTCCTCAGGGGCACAAAGCCAACACTTTGGGGGGGAAAGAGAACTAGACCCCCAAAGCACCCTGGACTCTTGCAGGAGGACCGGCAATCAGATCTGGGTCTACCGCCTGCCCGGAAGAAAGGCACGGGTGTTGAACGCAGATGTTGGGGTGGGGTATTGCGGGAACCAGCTTCAAGGGGGGGCATTTGGGGAGCAGAAAAAGGCAGTCCTGTTGTCAGCCTGGCGGGGGTGCCCCGTGGGGCGACATGTCCTCACGATGTCTCCATGTTCCTCCCAGGGTTTCGGTGAGGCTGCGGGCTCCTCATCTTCTGGGGCGATGAGACGTCCCCTTTTCTTGCTTTGTGCACGAGGTTCTGCCCTCCTCCTAGATGGCCCAGTTCCCTTCACTGGTGCAAAGTGAGGAGAGGCGCAGAGGAGGTCACAGTGGATCTAGAAGAACCAGAGCTTTAAGAGTCACGCCAAGGACCAGCGCTGGACCGTCGGGGGGTTCTGCTTCTGCAGGAGACCAGTCTCTTCCCACGCCTGCCCGGGCTCCGGGGACCCCCATGTGCTCAAAAACAGTTACTAAGAGAAGCAATCGATAGCACTGCTTTGCTTAGAAATACCTTTATTTTATAAAGCCACGGGTCATTGTGTAAAGGTTTTTTTTTTTTTTTTTTCTCATTTTTAAACCACACTTATAAAAAAGATGTTGACAATTCTTAGGAAAAAAAAAAAGCTGAAAATGTTCCTTGTTAAGTCAGGGTTACACAAAGGTTATATTTATAATATATATATATATTTGGATATTTATAATTTAGAGATGAAAAAGAGGGAGCGACAGAGCAGAGGCTACCGCCGTCAGATCTCGGAGACTTGGTCGTTTCCCACGAAGAGCGTTTCCTGGCAGAAGGGGTTCACCAGGACCATCCCCGTGTCTCGGTAGTCGCCGTTGGCGGGGGAGCGGGGCTCCGAGAGCTGGTCCTGGAGAGAGAGGGAGGTTCTTAAAGACGTGCACACAGAGGCACATTTACTTGGGGGATTGCTCCGTACCCGTCTTTACCATTTCTGTCTCCTGCTAAGGCGGAGACCCAGAGCCCTCTCAGCAGCAATCTGAGGCTCCGGGGCCGGGATCTGGGTCTACGGCCTGCCCAGAAGAAAGGCACAGGCACCGATTTTTATATCAGCTTCCCCCAAGCGCTTCCTGCTTCTTGATTACCCCTCCCCTAGGTTGCCAGAGACGGTACTGCTTTCTTTGTCCAAGTCTGAGAGGGCTTATCATGCAAGATACACAGAACGTGTGGCTCAATTCTTCCTTGTGCAAAACTTGGCCCACTTGGAAACCAAACTGTACTTCCCGCCTCTTTTTTTTTTTTTTTTGTGGTACTAGGGATTGAACCCACGGGCCTTCTACTTCTGAGCTATACTCCTAGCCCTTTTTATTTTTTAATTTTTTTTTTTTTTGTGGTACTGGGAATTGAACCCAGAGGTATTCTCCAAGCTATATCCCCAGACTGATTTTATTTCTTATTTGGAAACAGTCTCACTAGGTTGCTGAGAGCCTCACTAAATTGTCCTTGAACCCCCAATCCTCCAGTCTCAGCCTCCCAAGGACTAGGATTACAAGTGTGCGCCACTATGGCCAGCTTGATTTATTTTTATTTTTTGCAGTACTGGGGATGGAACCCAGGGGCATTCTACCTCCAAGCTATACCCCCAGCCCTATTTTTAATTTTTATTTATTTGCTTGGGATTGAACTCAGGGGCATTCTACCTCTGAGCTATACCCCCAGTCCTATTTTTTATTCTTTATTTTGAAACAGGGTCTCACTAAGTTGTGGAGTGCCTCACTAGGTAGCTGAGGCTGGCCGCGAACCCGGATCCTCCGGTCTCAGCCTCCCGAATGCTGGGATTACAAGCGTGCGCCACCACACCCGGCTCCCCAGCCCTATTTTTTAAGTCTTTATTTTGAAATAGGGTCTCATTAAGTTGCGGAGGGCCTCACTAAGTAGCTGAGGATGGCTTCGAACCTTCCATCCTTCTGTCTCAGCCTCCCAAGTACTAGGATTACAAACATGTGTCACCACACCTGGCTTTGGCTTTATTTTTTATTTGGAAACAGGGTCTCACTAAGTTGCTTTGGAGTCTAAGTTGCTGAGGCTAGCTGCAAATCTGCCATCCTCCTGTCTCAGCCTCCTAAGTACTGGGATTACAAGCATTCGTCACCATGCCTGACTTACTTCCTACCTCTTTTTCACACATCTCTGGGAAACTTCTCTGCTTTTCTGTTCATTCATTTATTTTTGTGTGTGTGGTACCGGGGATTGAACCCAGGAACAATCTGCCTCTAAGCTACAACCCTAGCCCTACTTTATTTTTAAAATTTGAAACAGGGTCTCACTAGGTTGCTGAGGGCCTTGCTGAGTTGCTAAGGCTGGCCTCAAACCTGCTATCCTCCTGTCTCAGCCTCCCAAGTACTAGGACTACAGGGGTGCGCCACCGTGCCCGGCTTTTCCCTTTCTCCATGCACCTGTGGTCAACTACCTCTTTCCTCTTCTGCCGCCCCGCTTGACCAGAGTCTTCAAGGTCCAATTCTTACTCCTCCTGAACCCTCCCAGAGCTGAGGCTGGCCTCGAACCCGGATACTCCAGTCTCAGCCTCCCAAATGCTGGGATTACACTAGAAGGGCTGAGCTGAGCAGATCTGAACGTCTGTGTAACAGCATAGCAGGTGGCAGCCTGTCTGCTCCACCCCAGGAGCGGAGAGACCTAGTGCTAGGTAACCTGCTGCTCAGAAGGTAATCTGCTGTCCTGGCAGAGTTTTGGTGGCAATTCCAAGAACTGCAAGCACCTGATGCCCACTAAATGGGTCGACTCAGATTCAGGTGCAATTATTAATTAGGGAAAAAGAAAGAAAAGGCATAGTGCCCGGCACAGTGGTGCATGTCTGCAATCCCACTGATTCAGGAGGCTGAGGCAGGAGGATTACAAGTTCCAGGCCAGCCTCAGCAACTTAGATCGAGTCTCAAAGTAAAAAATAAAAAGGGCTTAGTCGGGCGGGTATGGAGGTGCATGCCTGTAATCTCAGTAGTTGGGAGGCTGGCCTTGAACTGGCGATCCTCAGGCCTCAGCCTCCCCAGCAGCTGGGATTACAGGTGTAGACCGCTGTGCCTGGCTTAGGGATTCTTGTTAAAACACAGATCCCGGCTGGGTAGAGCCGGGACAGGGCCGGGCGCCCACCTCGGATGTCTCCAGCGACTGGATCTCCCGCGGCAGCTCCACGGCGTGCCTGTTGAAGTAATCCATGGTGATGGCGTTGTTCCAGTAGCTCAGGTTGTTCTCCGGGTTGGCCGTCTTCTTCTTCCTCCGCATGCAGCACACGGTCAGCAGGACGGCTGTGGAGAGAGGCCAGGTCAGAGGAGAAGGCAGAGGCGTGCGCGCCGCCGAGGGCCTAGAGTGCTCCGCCGCTTACCCCGCCCATTCGCTTGAACTTTATGTTACGTACTGGGGATAGAACCCTTCTACCTCTGAGCTGTTTCCAGCCCTATATTCATTCATTCATTCATTCATTTTTTTTTTTTGTGGTGCTGGGGATTGAGCCCAGAGGCATTCTACCTTCCAGCTCCCCCGCCCCCAGCCCGATTTTATTTCTTATTTGGAAACAGGGTCTCACTAGGTTGGTGAGAGTCTCCCTACTTGCTGAGGCTGTCCTCGAAACTGTGATCCTCCTGTCTCAGCCTCCCAAGTACTGGGGTTATAGGTGTAAGCCACCACACTCAGAGAGGTGTAAACCACCACACCCAGCTTTTATATTTTTATTTTGAAACAGGGTCTAAGTTGCTGAGGCTGGCTTTGAACCTGTGATCCTCCTGTCTTGGCCTCCTGAGTACTGGATTACAGGTGTGTGCCACCATGCCTACCTTCATTTGTTTGGTCTTTCAGCTAGTATCTTTTTTTTTTTTTTTTTTTTGCGGTACTGGGGATGGAACCCAGGGGCATTCTACCTCTGAGCTCCACCACCGGCCCTAATTTTTTAAATTCTTTATTTGGAAACAGGGTCTCACTAAGTTGTGGAGGGCCTCACTAAGTAGCTGAGGCTGGCTGAGAACCTGCGATCCTCCTGTCTCTCCCTCCCAAGTACTGGGATTACAAGCGTGCGCCACCACACCTGGCTATGCTGAGCTTTCTTTCTTTTTTTTTTTCGGTCCTGGGGATGGAACCCAGGGGCATTCTACCTCTGAGCTCCACCCCCAGCCCTAATTTTTAAAAAATCTTTATTTGGAAACAGGGTTTCACTAAGTTGCAGAGGGCCTCACTAAGTAGCAGAGGCTGGCTGAGAACCTGCGATCCTCCTGTCTCTGCCTCCCAAGTACTCGGATTACAAGCGTGCACCATCACGCCCGGCTACGCTGTTTTCTTGACACAGGAAAAGACCCTCCCTGCTCATCCACTGGAGGGCGCCCCGGAGCGGCTGCAGACAACCCTGTGTGCGCTCCGAGCTGGACGGCAGGAGGAGCCTCATTTGGAGCCGGAGTCTGGGAGCTAGAGAGGAGGCTAAGCAGCCTTACAAAAGGAGGCCTTGACTTCCACAGAGGGTCTGGACGACAAAACAGCCTCCCTGGCACCGCCATCGTCAAAACAAAGCCACCAACGGCTCTACAGGACTGTGACCCAGGCACATTAGAAACATTCATTCATTTAATTCTCCATCTACGCCCACAAGCTCAGCGCTGTTCGGGACCCCCTTTTGCAGACGGGAGACTGAGAGGTTAAAATAAGATACCCAAGAGTTAACCCAGGGAGACAGAAGCCCCCACGGGAGAGGCCAGGAGGAGAGGGCCGAGTATATCCTGCCCAGGTCCTCCATCACCCATGCCTCCCAGTGCAGGGTCAGGGCTGGGCGGGGCTGCCGCACCCCACATCCCGTGTGCCAATCACAGCTAGGCAGGGACTGGGTCCAGGCTGCGTGTCTGGAGGCCAGCACCAGGGGGCAGCAGAGGGCCGCTCCACCTGCAAGGAAGTGGCAGCCAGAGCCTGTGGCCAGGGTCCAGGTGTCTCAGCCTGGGAGGCAGGGCTGAGACCTTGGGTCCCCCACCCGGGGCCCTGGAGGATGATGGGACATTCTGTAGCTCCTCTGCATCAGGTCAAGAGATAGGCTAAGTTTCCATTTCATCCCATCTGCTCTGAACAGAAAGACTTCTACATTGCTTATCATTCTTGGGGGATTGCTTTGTTTGGCTTTTATTTTTGCAGTACTGGGGATCGAACCCAAGGCCTGGCGCACGCTAGGCAAGTGCTCTACTGCTGAGAGACACCCTCAGCCCTTTTTATTTATTTATTTTTATTTCGAGACAGGGTCCTGCTAAGTTATCCCAGGCTGGCCTCACGGGCTCCTTTTTAAAAACCTCTAAAACAAGGTGGGTGTAATCCCAGTACTTGGGAGGCTGAGACAGGAGGATCGTAGGTTCGAGGTCAGCCTCCGCAGCTTAGTGAGACTTTGTTTCAACATAAATAAAAAGGGCTGTGGGGAGCCGGGCGTGGTGGTGCACGCTTGTAATCCCAGCATTCGGGAGGCTGAGACCGGAGGATCCGGGTTCGCAGCCAACCTCAGCTACCTAGTGAGGCACTCTGCAACTTAGTGAGACCCTGTTTCAAAATAAAGAATAAAAAACAGGGCTGGGGGTATAGCTCGGAGGTAGAATGCCCCTGAGTTCAATCCCCAGTACCGCAAAAAAAAAAAAAAAAAAAAAAAAAAAAAAAAAAAAAAAAAAAAAAAAAAAAAAAAAAAAAAGGGCTGGGGGTATAGATTGGAAGTAGAATGCCCCTGGGTTCAATCCCTGGTACAAAAAACCCCCCAAAATACAAAAAAAAAAAACCCCAAAGAAACAAACAAACAAAAACCCCCCAAACAACAAAAACAAAAGCCAAAACCAAACAAAAACAAAACAAAAAGCCCCCAGACAACTCTAAAACAGAGACTTCTGTTCTGAATGGGCTAAGCGGGATTTTCGAGATGAGCTGGGATGTAACTGCTCAAACTGTGGGTCTGCTCCCCTCCCCCACCTTCCTCCCAGTGGTTAAAGAGGGGAAGGGCGTGAGGAGAGGGTCGTGGCCGGGCCTGGACGCCTGCTCAGGTAGGCCCCTCCTTATTCTGCTGATGAGACGCTATGGTCTGCAGTACCTGGGGCTGGGGCAAGACCCCCGAGTCTCCTCTCTCCTTTCTTTTTTGTGGCACTGAGGATTGAACTCAGGGGCATTCTACCTCCGAGCTACACCCCCAGCCCTATTTTTTATTCTTTATTTTGAAACAGGGTCTCACTAAGTTGCAGAGGGCCTCACTAGGTAGCTGAGGCTGGCCGCGAACCCAGATCCTCAGGTCTCAGCCTCCCGAATGCTGGGATTACAAGCGTGCGCCATCACGCCCGGCCCCTCTCTCCTTTCTTGAAGTCTTTATTCGTAGTCACTACCCCCACCCTCCTCCTGCAACTGGGGTGGTGGAATAGCGGGATTGAAGCTGGCGAAAGAGAAGTATAAAGACGAAAGTGGAGCCGGGCCTGGTGGCGCACGCTTGTAATCCCAGCATTCGGGAGGCTGAGACCGGAGGATCCGGGTTCGCAGCCAGCCTCAGCTACCTAGTGAGGCACTTCGCAACTTAGTGAGACCCGGTTTCAAAAGAAAGAATAAAAAATAGGGCTGGGGGTATAGCTTGGAGGTAGAATGCCACGGAGTTCAATCCCCAGTACCGCAAAAAAAAAAAAAAAAGATGAAAGTGGGGAGCAGGTGTCTCCTCAGCCCCAGCTCTAGCCCGGGGGGGTGGGGGCTGTCAGGAACGGTCCCTCTGCTGGGACACACAGCGCCACTCTTCAGCCCCTGGCCTGGAAGGACACCTCCCAACAGGTCATGTGGAACCCCGGACCCAGACTCCAAGCAGAGGCCGGCAGGGGAGGGCGGTACTCAGCAGCCAGGCTGGGGTACTGTGCACACCTCTCCAGGGAAGAAATGTACCCCCACCTCCAGTGTGGTCTGAGGCATTGCTCAGGCAATAGGCTGACAGGGATATGAATATATATATTTATTTTTGGTACTGGGGATTGAACTTAGGGGCGTTCTACCTCCGAGCTACACCCCCAGCCCTATTTTTTATTCTTTATTTTGAAACAGGGTCTCACTAAGTTGCGGAGTGCCTCACTAGGTAGCTGAGGCTGGCCGGGAACCCGGATCCTCCGGTCTCAGCCTCCTAAATGCTGGGATTACAAGCGTGCGCCACCACAGCCGGCTCTATTTTCTTATTTATTTATTTACTTATTCATTCATTCACTCATTTATTTATGTAGCACTGGAGATCGAACCCAGAGGTATTCTACCTCTGAGCTGCAACCCCAGCCCGATTTTATTTCTTATTTGGAAACAGGGTCTTGCTAGGTTGAAGAGTCTCTCACTGCTAGCTGAGGCTGTCCTCAAACCTGGGATCCTCCTGTCTCAGCCTCCCAAGTACTGGGATTACAAGCACTCGCCACCACGCCCGGCTTATTCTTTTATTTTGAAACAGGGATTCACTATGTTGTAGAAGGCCTTCACTAAGTCGCTGAGGCTGTATGCCAACCTGCAATCCTCCTGTCTCAAACTCTCAATTACTGGGATTACAGGTGTGCACCACCACGCCTGGCTCACAATGACCTTTGACTCAGCCATAAAGAACAAAGTTAATGTCATTTGCGGGAAAACAGATGGAACTCAAGAATAGGGGGCTAAGTGAGATCACCCCATCTCAGAAAGCCAAGGGTCATATGTTTTCTCAAATAAAACAAGAAGCTAGAACAAGCTAGGGAGAAAGTGGGACATAAGAGGGACTCCAGATGAAGGAGAAACCTTAGATGAGCAAAGAAGGTGACTTAACTGAAGGTGATGGGGAGGGACACCCTAATGCACATGAGGTACTTCCACAAACACATCAAAGTCAATCACTAAACTGAACTTGAGAAGGAGGGAGGGCGGAGGGAGTGGGGCGGGAATTGGGGAAGGGTTAAATGAGAAATGTGTGCATGTATGCCTTTACCAGCTTGTACCTCACAAAGATGTATGATTACAATGCGCCAATAATAATAATAAAAAAGAATTAATGTGATACAAAAATTTTAAAAAAAAGATGCTAGAACAAACACAGCAAGCAAGCAGGGCGTGGCGCTTAGGTGCCCGATCCCGTCCTGGTGGCTGCCTCTTGAGGGATCTGAACTGGCCCAGTGGACCCCTGCCCCATCTTACGGACGAAACGGCCATGGACCAATGGTTAAGTTGCTTGTCTACGTCTCACAGTCCACGAGTGGCAAGAGCTGGGATGATGTGCGTGTGTGTGTGTGCGTGCGTGTGTGTGCCTCTGAATGCTCGGGCTCTCCAGCGCTGCGGGCTGATCCAGGTAGGGAAAAAGGGCTAAAGATAGGGAAGGTGGAGAGACGGGGAGCTACAATGTATTCTGGTCTGGGCTATTTATTTATTTATTTATTTTTTAGTACTGGGTATTAGACCTATGGTGTTTTACCTCTGAGTGACACCCCCAGTGCCACAACACCTTAATAGCTGGATCTTGAGCAAGGCTCGGTCCGCTGGAGTCCCGCAAGGCAGACGATTCCAAAAGAAGGAACGCGTGGCGCACCCTACTTTGCATTATGTTATATTCTGGAAATTTGGGGTGCTTTGGGTTTTGCTTTCACATTAATTATAAAGGAAAATTTCATTTCTTAGAAGCACAAGATGGCTGGACGGATTATGATTCCTCAATATTAGCTGAAAAAGCAGTGCCTAAGACAATCTATAAGATATTCATTAACCTTTTACAAACATCAGGAAATGGGCTTTGCAAGCTTAGTTACTGAACAGCCTTATGTTCCCTATCAGCACACACAGGTTAGAAACAAAATAAATAAACCAAAGAAACTCAGGTCTAGTATTTTATCTGTGAGTAAAGAAAGCTTTAAGACAGATAGTTTGCCCCTCTCTAAAATTTCTCCCCCTTTTCTCCACCACACATTAACTAACTCTAGCTGCTGAGAAAAAGATAAAATAAACACTGCTTACAGGAACTAAACAGATAGTAAAGATTTAAACTCATGGATAGAAACTCTTCGTCATTAACCTTTAACACTGCTTTGTTCTAAAAGAATTTTTATATACGTATTGTATTTTGCAACATTTATGGTTTTCTTAATCCCATCAAATACCATGGGAAGTGGTTTTTCTAGTTAAAGATGTACCCACTCAACTTTTAGAAAAACAAGTCTGTAAAAATTCCCGTTTTATATGCCTCATTGTAAAAAGATAGTATAAAAAACAGCTACTACATGCAATAGGCAGATGCATTTCCACACTGCATTGGGTGTGAGCGCATTCTTGCGACCTTGTCTCAATCCACGGCTACCAAGGGACCCCCCCCCCCCCAATTCTCCC
>PVLC010046780.1:0-11312 GCA_004027655.1 Graphiurus murinus | reverse complement strand
ACTCCATTCACTGGAGGTGTCTCAGAACCACCCAACTGGTGGGAGGAAGTGAAATGCACTGGACTGTAATATACCCCCAACAGATAAGCACATGCTTCAATCACCGCTGTCCTTCTTGATCTCTTCTACAGCTTGATGCACCACAGAAAATTTCATTTGCAGCCAGGCATGGTGGCACACTCCTATAATCCCAGTACTTCGGAGGTTGAGACAGGAGGATTCCAAGTTAAAGGCCAGTCTCAACAACTTAGCAAGACTCTGTTTCTAAACTAAAAATCGAGCTGGGGATATAGCTCAGAGGTAGAATACCCCTGAGTTCAATCTTCAGTACCAAAAAAAAAAAAGTTTAAAAAGTTCTCATTTGCAAAGAAAGGACTTCCTTACCAAAAAAAAAAAAAAAAAAAAAAAAAAGTTTTTAAATTGCTATCCAATCTAAGAAATGGTCAGACATCTACATAGTTCCCCAGAACCAATAGAGAGGGATAAAAGTTCCTGAATCAAAGTAGCATGTGCAAGACTGAATAAATAATTTTCAACCTAGAAAAAATTGTGAGAATAAAAGTAGCAAAAGTGTCTGTGTTTCTTTTACCAGGAACCACTAATTGTTAACCATTTACCCATTTGCTCTATTATTTTGCTGCCTCTCTCTCTCTCTTCTCCTCCCTTTCTTGGTATATGTATAATTTGTTTTTTCTTGGAGCCATTTTAAGGAAAGTTAAACATATCATAGCCTCTTATCCCTTAATAGATCTGTTACTAAACAGGGGTTTGAGAAGGTCCCTGCAAGGGAAACAATGGGACTTCAGCTCAGCCAAGGCAGGGTTTTTGTTTTTTGGTTTTTTGGGGGGGTTTTTTGTTTGTTTTGTTTTTGTTTTGGGGGGTTTTTTTTGTTTTTTTGTTTTTTTGTTTTTTTGTTTTTTTGTTTTGCAGTACTGGGGATTGAACTCAGGGGCATTCTACCTCCGAGCTACACCCCCGGCCCTATTTTTTATTCTTTATTTTGAAACAGGGTCTCACTAAGTTGCGGAGGGCCTCACTAGGTAGCTGAGGCTAGCCTCGAACCCGGATCCTCCAGTCTCAACCTCCCAAATGCTGGGATTACAAGCGTGTGCCACCACACCTGGCTCTGGGCAGGTTTTTAACCTGCCCTGCTGGAAAGAATTTCAGGACACGTCAAAAGAATTCCAGGACACGTCAAAAGAATTCCAGGATGTGGCAAAATAATAAAAGCTTATTAAAGGACAACAAAGATACACACACCAAAGGCAGGGTGCCCATGTCCCTTGCCTCTCAGAGAAGAGAAGACAAGTGACACACCCAGGGTTGAGTTCTCTAATTATATATAGGATTTTCCTGGGAAGAAGTATGCAGGTTCCCAGAGACGCTTCTTTGAAAACCCAATCCCATGTCAATCATTTGACATTTGGGGTTCAGAATATGTCTTCTTGGCCAAGCAGTCTGGCCCTAAATCAGTTGTGGGCATATTGCATAAGTCTTTGAACTGGTGATATTTAAATTGATTGTGTTTTTGTTCTAGTTGATCTGGTACAAGCAGATAGTGGAGGTTTTGTTCATCTAACTAAAGAGACAAGCATGTCTGGTCATACTGTAGATTCAGATCTCCATTTACCAAGGATCTCTGTTTCTCTCATCCCAAGAGCTCACCTATCTCAGGTCAATGTATTGCTATGAATAAGCACATTCTCTTAAATAACTAGAGTATGGTTATCAACCTCAGTAAATTTAACACGGAAGCCATATTTTTATCTAAATCTACTGTCCCTATCCCATTCTCATCAGCTAACCCAATAATAAACACAGTATTTTCCCCTCAAGCATAGGATCCAGTGTAGGATCAGAGATTGCATTTGGGAGTCACAGTTCTTTATCCTTCATTAATCTGGAACTTTCCTTGTCACCCGTGATGACATTTTTCAAGTCTAGAGCTCTCACCTGCCCCGATTTCAAAGGAAGGATTTTTTATCTAGAGTTTATTCAAGGTTTCCTTATGATTCAGGTTATGCACTCTTGACCAGAATACCACACAGATGCCATTGTGTCCTCCTTGGGTGTCATATCTGCAGGCACACGATGTCCATCTCCCCTCATTGCTGACACAACCTGGTAAGGTATTGTCCAAACATGTTTCCCCTTATCCCTTCCCCCAACCCTTTGAAACTAATAGTCTGTAGGGAGACACTTTAAAACCATACAAATAAACTACTCTTCATCTAAATCACCCCCTAAATTTAGCACCCATTGATGATTCTTGCTTGATCTAATCTTTGTCATAACAGCTGAAAAAAATGCTAACTTTAACTCCAGCACCACTTCCCAATTTACCAGGTGGCATTCAGCATTTCACCATATGGAAAAACTCTGTTGTCTCCCAATATAAATAAAATAAATGTTAGGCATTCGTTTAAGATTCAGTATGTAATCCTAAGTTCCTATTTTTAATGATTTATAATTAATCATTATACTTAATTACTCAAATTGCCCTAGATTTCAAGCTGATTCCTATGTCTTTGTGGCATGCTCCCACCTCTTTTTGAGTATCTCAATTTCAAGCATAACAAAATGTTCTAGAATGTATGAGAATACCTATTTTTCTATAGCCTTGCCAATGAGTATATTGTCAATCTTTCGGTTTTTTGCAAAGGCAAGTTTGGATTTTAAAGAAGAAAAAAAAGAACTTAACCTCATCTACTCAAGACACCGAGGCAAGAGGACCACAAGATGGAGGCCAGTCTGGGCAACTTAGCAAGGCCCCATCTCAAAGTAAAAAATAATAAGGCTGGGCTCAGTGGTTTTAATTTCCAGCATCGCTAGAAAAAAAGAAACACAGTTATACACATTAAAGATTCATAATGAAAAAATATAAATAGCATATAAAAAGATCATTGGAGGAGATAAGGATGAGAGGGATGACCTAATGTGCTTTGCATTATAAATACATAAGTAAGGAATTAAAAAGTACAATGAGGTGATAGAAGGAAGCAACTAGAACTAATTAAAAAGCAAATTACTTCTTAATCTCTGAAATTACAAGGATTGTTCAAGTAACAGTACATGCAAGAAAAGGTCCAGTTTTACTACCTGGTGGGTGATTTCTAGGGTTGCACATTTAGATGGGCATTCTGCCAAGATGCATTTTCTCCTTCCTCCTGAGATGCCCCGCTGTACCCTGGGTGTATTATTCAGTGGCATTTGTCTCATGAGTTACAGTTTTTTCAGTTTGTCTTCTCAGAGTTTACTGAGGATGGAACTACATCTTATTCCAGTTTATGTCTTCAGCACAAAATAATTATAAATGGGTTTTGGCCTCCAGAAATTAAATCTTCATTGAAAGAAAAGAAGGTAGCACCGGATAGAAGGCGGAAATGTTCAGAAACAACCTGGAATGGGGGTGCCATGTATCAAAACATCAAGGTTTGTTCCAGTGTGAGATTTTTGCTCAAAGAAAGCCCATTTCCCATCAATTGACTTACTACAGATTTTCAGCATATTTTTTGTTGAATCAAACACATTTCCTAAACATATACATTTGTTCTAATTACACTTATACGTATAATGGGTTGTTTTGTTTTCCACATCCCCAGCCATTTATTTAGCCATTTATTTGTTTATTTATTTATTTGTTTAGTTATTTATTTATAGACAAGGTCTCACTATGTTGCCTAGGCTGGCCTCAAACTTGTGATCCTCTTGCTTCAGTCTTCCAGGTCGCTGCAATTACAGGTGGGTGCCACTGAGCCTGGCTAAACATGTGTGTATTTCTAAACATATATTTTCTGAATATAAGACAAGAAAGTCACATCCCAGGAGTGATGGTTAATGCCTAGTGAACTGGTAAAAAATTGAAATTTCATGAATTTTGTCAAGACTAATCTTTTGTTGCCTAAGTAAATCTCCAAGCTTTGATTATAGGTGTCAGTGCAGAATGGCATGTGGGTGAGAAATGGAAGTCAGTAGAATCCAATGAAGCATGAAATTTAAGCACAGAATCACTTACTAGCAGACATTAATGGCTAATAAGGCATCCTATCACTCACATAATAAATAACCAACCTTGAGAGCTTGCCAACACTTTCACATATTATTTCTTTGAATCCTTATTGCTTCGGGAAATATTTTGTAATAGTCTTTTTACACCAGGGGAAACCAGGTCTTTATCCGAGATCAGTAGGTTCTGGTTTTCTGAACTCTGTGACTGCACCATTGCAGGCCAAAGAAGTTGAGCTAGCAAGTGATTGGAATTGACTGGAGAAACAGGAACCCAGCTCTAATTAAGGAATTTGCTAATTACCCTTCTCTTTGCAGACATTACTCCATTCTTGGTCTTTGGCCCTGGCATTGAACTCGGCCTCAATCATGCTTTCTGCAGAGACAGAAAGAGAATATTGTTTCGAAGTTACATTTGACCACAAAACAAATCTCTTCTGTCCTTTCCAGAGCCACATCCCCCAGCCCTGGAGCACAGAGCTGCCCACCTTCCTAGTTCCCCCGTCAGGATTTCCCAGAATCTACCAAAGCCCTAGGCTCCACCAGCTTCCCTCGTGACTTCTCCCTCAGACCATTTGACCCTGGCAGCATAGGCTTTGGGCAGTCCACTTTCTGAACAACTGGGAAATTTGGAATGCAGCCTCCAGAACTACCCCCAAGATCCCAAAAGACTCAGTGCCTACCCCAGGCGGAGGCTGGACATTGACAACGATCAAAACAAAGGACAAGTTGTCAGCACTTTGATTGCTCTTCTGAGCCCACGTACGAACATCAGTTCAACTACAGAAGTTAAGTATAATCGAAGGAAAAGGAGAATAATGTGGAGATAAGACGTGGTATGCGCACACAGATCTAGTTATGACTGTTTCTCAATTCCTGATGCCACGCAGTGGATAAGGAACACAGGTTCGGGAACCGGTTGCCGGGGTCCAAATTCTGGTTCTACTACTGACTGTGTCACTTTGGATGAATGGCCTTCCCTCCCCATGCCCCATTTTGTTCATCTAAAAAGAGAGATGATAGTAGTAGGACCCGTCTGGTAGAGTTGTTATAGGAATCAATGTGAAATAGGTGTGAAAGCACTTAGAATGGTGCCCAGCTGTTTAACATCTGAGGATCATTTCCACCGCTTCACTCTGTCTAGGCTGCAAGCCTCTCTTACATTCACCCAGTTTCTAATCAGTGTCAAGCCCAGTCATTATGTCCCCAGATGTCACACACAGTCTCCCCTTCCTTCCCATTCTCTTCTCCACTACTTGGAACTCAGATTCTGAGGCAGAATTTATGAGCTGCCTTCCCCAGCAACTCTTCTCCCCTTTCTCCTCCATCAATGATCCTTCCATTTTAGCCAGGAACAGAGGCACCGTTGCCGGAAGGACTACATTTCCCAGACTGCCCTCCAATTACGTGTGGTCATATGGCTAAGTTCTAGCCAATGGGAAATAAGCAAAAGTGTTAGCTTGGACTTGTGGGAGTTTCCCTTCTAAAAACTTGCTTTTCTACACCCTTCTTCCATTATGCTGCTGGAACAATCTTAAGAATAACAGCTGAGCCCTAGGGACAGCAGAGTAGATTGCTGGAAGATGCCTAGATCCCTGGTAACTTTATGGCAACAACATATCAGTTCTTCACTGCTTACTACCACTTCTTTTCCATGAGAGAGAAATAAGCTTAACTTGTGAAAGTGGCTGATAGAGGTGGAGGGAATTAATCCTGACTAATAGAGATTCCATTGCCTCTCTCCTAAATTATAGCGATGGCTTCCTGATTTCTCTCACTCTCCCCATTCTTCTCTACCTTCTCTCTCTCTCTCTCTCTCTCTCTCTCTCTCTCTCTCTGGAGTTTTGTTTTAGAAATACAGGTGTAAATTTCTATGAGCTTTTGCTATGCAGATTTTCTTTTAAGTTGTATATCAGCCAGGTGTGGTGGCACATGCCTGTAATCCCAGTACTTGGGAAGCTGAGACAGGAGGATCACAGGTTCTAGGACAGCCCCCACAACATAGACTCTGGCCACCTAGAGAGACCCTATTTCCAAATAAAAAGGCCTGGGGGCTCAGAGTTAGAATGCCTCTGGGTTCAGTCTCCAGTACCACTAAGTAAATAAAGAGTTGTAAATCAACCTAGGTAGTCGCAAGCCTCTTCTGACCCAGGTCTCTGCTGGGTGGTTCTGGCATCTTCTCAATCAGGAAGCCATAACCACCCTAGACGTCCTCCTTCCGGCATCCTTCCTGTGGGCGGGGCTCACCAAACACTCCACCCTGTTTTGAAACTGCTGCCAACACCCTCCATGAAAGCCTCCAGAAGAGAAAAAGAAATGAAAATTCAAAGCAGATTTCTCCTGGTGCAGGTGGACATTATGCATCTCAAAGAACCTCCAAACTCAAGAGGAGCTTTCACGGGTTCTCTGCCCCCCACGAGAGGGACTCTGTGGACATTTCTCACATCTTCTTGCATTGCATTTTCTCACTCTCTACCTTAATATGCCATACAGTAACTACCTATTTATTTGTAACTTTCCCCATCCAAAAAGAAGTATACTTCTCTCTTGAGAGACCATAAACTTCTCAGGAAAGTATCTGAATTGGATTCGTGTTTACAGCCCTGTAGAGCATACAGAGACCAACACCTTGCATGAGTAGCTACCACTCAAACCTTAAGTTAAAATGAATGAGATTTATTAATTAATTAAATCAGTGAAGATCAGACGTGGCAGAATGAATCTGTGAAGAAGACAGGGCCCCAAGTCATCATGCAAAGAATGGAGAAAATTTAGATTTGCTGAAGAAAGGAAGAAATGGTATGAGGAAAGGTCACTATAAGCTTACATCAATGTTCTGGAATAAACTGTCCCTCTGCCTCTGTCACAAACACAACCCAAAACTACCTGCGCAGCTTTCTCTGGAGCTCAAGTATTTCCAAGGCAAAACGTCTCAGGACCCTTAGATACTAGCCACATGTGGAATAAATAGGATTTTTAGAAAACCAATGACAGTTTCAAGGGAAACCTCAGACCCAGACCTGAAAGCTTGTATGATTTTCCCACTCTTACAACTCCCATCCAGTTTGGAATTAAATCATAATAATAACAATAGTAATAAAGGTTCAGTGTGTAATATGTTGAAGATATGGAATAAAATTGGTCAGATAAATGTGGTCTCCCATTTGCGTAATTCATCTCTCTCTCTCTCTTTTTTTTTTTTTCTTTCTCTTTTTTTGTACTGGGGATTGAACCCAGGGGCATTATACCTCAAAGCTGCACCCTAGCCCCCGGCTTTTTTTTTGAAACAGGGTCTTGTTAAGTTGCTGAGGGTCTGGCTAAGTTGCTGAGGCTGACCTCAAACCTGTGATCCTCTTGTCTCAGCCTCACAAGTACTAGGATTATAGACATGCTTCACCATGCCCGGCACATAATTCATCTGAACTAAGAAAAATCATTTGACTCATATTGGGGCTCATCTGAGAGTCTTTTGAGTGAAATTGTTTGGACTTGCAACAAAGGCAAGAAATTCTAGCTTTAGAAGAGAAATGATTATTTTATAAGACAACATATAAGCCCGAAAAATAACTAGTGTTGGTTTGAGCAAGGATTCAAACCAATTATATTTTCTGTTCGAGTTGATTCCATCCCAGGTTTCATTACCTCTGAGAAGTCTTCTTGATGTAATCCAGGGACAGTTCCTCCCAACCACAGGAGGTCACAGCTGATCAGGGCGGCCTGACCCAGGCTTCATGCTGAGCAGATGTCCCCACCATGCCAATTAAGGGGCAGGAACTATGCTCTCCAACTCTGGCCTCTGATTATCTGTTTATGTGAAGTTAGATGTAACTAGAACTGCTTTGAAAGTGAAGCCATGTGGAAGCCATTTACAATTATCTCACTTCTAACTAGAAACCAGATAGAGCCTTTTGTATGCAAGGAGAAGGACACTTCAGAGACTGTCAGGGTTTATAGCATTCCTTGGGTGACTGGTGGTCGGAATATTTAAAGGACTTTCTATGCCCAAGATAACCTTGACTGGAGGAGTGAGTTAGGGGAATTTTAAAGGAACTATGAACTTTGTATACAAAGTGGGAGCATGTGAAACACTTAGACCTGAAGTTAGAAAAGGCACTGGGTGGGTGGGACCCTTGGGTGTCCTTGGGAGGCCACAGGTTGCCAAGGTTGTACTGAGGGCTTTGATCCTGGACAGAGCTGGCCTAAGTAAACTTGGACGAGCTACTAAATCTCTCAGAGCCTGGGGTTAGTCGTCTATAAAAGATGGGAAATAATGCTTATTTGCAGGGTTGTTGTTCTAAGAACTAAATGAGATATGTATGTGAAATCATGTAGCCCTGAGTTCACTGCATGGCTACTGTACCATATGTGACAACTCTTACCCTACTGATCATTACTATCACTACAAGTCGTCATTGTATGCTTGGAATATTAGGTCAGGACATGTCTACTGCATATGACTGGCTGTTCTTAGGCAATAATTGTTTCCAGTGGCTCAGGAAAAAAAATCATACCAGGAAAATACAATCTGCAACTTCATCTTTTACACAAATCCCAAAGCTGTTTCCCTTCTCCCATCTTATTCCCAATTCTCAGCCATTCTGAATAGAGTAGCACATCTCAGAAACTCGGTATAGGGAACAACATTCAGAACTAAGAACTCTAAGAGGACCCTGAGGTCAACTTTTGTGATCTTCCACGAAAGCATGCGTTCATTCCACAAGAGCTGACCCAGCAAGGTGGCCCATCAGAGGGTCATGGAAGCCCAAATACGGTTGGGCCAGATGCGCATGTGCTAGATTGGCCCCTCAGAAGAAACACTCACAAGTAAGGGACCTTATTGACCTCCGTATGGTCCCAGGTATGATCAAGCATGGTTTGGCAGTCTGCCCGTTGGAATTTTAGTAGACTGTAAATAACACAATTACTTCAACGGTACTCAGTTGCCTCGTTTGCTGAAGCCTGGGGGTAGCTCCTTGTAAATCCATTGCACTTCAGCAGTTGCTCATAAATTTTACACATGTCAGTTGGCACTTATTTTCATGGCTGGACATAGTATCTTGGGTTACAGCTTGATAATCCAAGCTGCATGTGAAAAAAAAAAAAGTACATTTGTACTTTTTTTCAAAATACTTTGACAGCTGATATGAAATGGATATGAACCAATCAGGCATAAGCTCTGCTTCAGAAAGGACACTACCTCTCTCCACATAGCCAGTCCACCAGTACCAGTGCGTGCTAGCTGAGTGTCCTGAATGGAATTGATTTTTCTTCACACCAGTGGTCAAAATGTGCATTAACCAGCTAACACCAGCTTTACACAAGAACTTGAATGCCAAGTTTAATCCTGTGTGACTGAAAAAAGCTGAGCTCTACATCCCCCAAACTGGGCTCAAATGCAGAACTCAACAGGCTTGTAATTACAAGCAATGCCACTATGAGCGTGACTATTATATCATTTTACAACACAAAGGAGAACTATTGAGTCCTACCCACAAAAGAAAGTGCTACAAAGATTCCCCTCTCAGTGGGAAAGAAAGAGTATGTCACCACATATATTTTTCCTGTAACTAATTTTTATGATACCAAACATAAAGGATAATGCACCTAACTTCGGTGTTTTGTTAATGTGCCTTGGAGTGCTAACAAACCAGGAGGAGCAGGAGCCATGATGGGACCCATCGAATCTCAGGAGATGAGTAAAAAGATGGTCCCAATGTGGAAAGCAACTGTGTTTTGTAATCCTTGACTGTCTTTCCTCCCCCTTCCCCACCCTCCATCCCCCACCAGGAAGGACCACACAAAATCCAAAACCCACCCCCAAATGAATGAGACATTCCCATTTCAAAGGTCCCTAAGGAAAGTCCATTTGATCTTTATCCCACTGCCTAAGACCCCTCATAGTCAGAACACCCCGCCTCACCATTCTGCTCCATGTAAGGGAGGTGGCCGGCCTTTCTGACTCACCCACATGTCCCTAGGGGCGGTTAGCTGCATGCTTCAGCCACTCCCCAAATCTAAGTACTGCAGCCCTCCTCTACCTGCCCTGACCACGTTAATGGTATTGCCACCTTCAGGGACCCCCACCCACACCCCGAGAGCCCTGGGAGCAGAGGCTAGGCAGGTGGGAGCAACAAAGCAAGAACAGGGTGCCAGCTGGAGTCTCTGCCCCCACTCTCACTGCAGGGACTGGCAGGACAGCCATCACTACAGCTGCCCCTCTCTC
Source organism: Graphiurus murinus (assembly GCA_004027655.1). Taxonomy (NCBI): domain Eukaryota; kingdom Metazoa; phylum Chordata; class Mammalia; order Rodentia; family Gliridae; genus Graphiurus; species Graphiurus murinus. The sequence continues at coordinate 1,084 of PVLC010046780.1, read as the reverse complement.
CTCCACTGCCTCCTGGACTGCAAGACCTGCAATGTAAGAGCCAGGTGAGCTCAGCTCTCTCTTGCCTCAAGGACCTACAGCCCCAGAGCCCTTCTCTTCCCCAAGCCTCCTCCCAGAGCATTACTGCTTTCTTCTCCCAGACCCTGGTCCCCAAATGTCCACTCACACACCCTCTTCATAGAAAATGGAACTACCCATTACCTCTCTCCAGATCTCTAGGAATCCCAGACATCTTTAGGGGGGCGGAGGAGGAGTGCTTTCATCCATCCAAGATTTGTTCTCCTTAAGACAACTGAAATATCTTGCTGACTCTCTCTTGCTGGAACAGAGAGAAAATACAGATTTAATCTCCAGTAGAGCAGACTGCGGCATTTCTGATGTACATTTATTTTCAATGGGTTTGTGGTGCTGGAGATTGAACCCAGGGGCGTTCTACCTCTGAGCTACACTCCCAGCCCTATTTTTTATTTTTTATCTTGAAACAAGGTCTCCCTAAATTGTGGAGGGCCTCACTAAATTGCTGAGGCTGGCCACAAACCTGCAATCCTCCAGTCTCAGCCTCCTAAGTACTGAGATTACAGGTGTGTGCCATCAAGCCTGACTTATTTTTAACTTTTTAAACTCCCAGCATATTGAGAACTGATGAAGAAAAGAGTTCAATAATGCTATCTCTAAATATGAAGATATCACTACCAATCTAACTAACTTATATGAGGGGGAATATAGAGGGAAACACACGAAATGCTACATGCATATATGTCTATATCACTTGGAATAATTGCATGATGTATAATTGCAAGGTCCCAATAAAAATATTTTAAAAGAAAATAGTGGGAACACACACACACATTTCCTGTATAGTGTATGTAGAGTGAAATTGATGAGTCTTCTCCATGCAATCCTTGAAAAAGTAGAAAACCTCCCCATTGTTCTTTTTTTCTCAAGGTAAAAGCAAGTTCTTTTCCTTCACATGCCAGAGAATATAGATAAAATTCCACTGGAGTAAATACAAGTAAGTAAATGTCCTACATAAAGCAATTTGCTTTTCATTAAAAATTTCACTATAAAATGTCAATGTGAAAAC
>PVLC010046779.1:0-11315 GCA_004027655.1 Graphiurus murinus | reverse complement strand
GAGGCCACAGGGGGACCAGAGCAAGGCCCGAGAGGACAGGAGGGTGGATGTGGATAGCCTGAACAGGCAGGGAGGCCAGAAAGAGGCCTTCGAGGTGGGGTGGGTGGCGGGAAGAAGGCCGGGGTGAGGGGACAATGCGAAGGAGGCATGCTGGCCTGGGCATTGGATGGATAGACAGAGGAAATGGGCAAGGAGGGGGCCAAAGCCTGAGGGTGACTTGGGGGGAACATGGGCTTAGAGGGCCAAGGGGGCCTGAAACACAGGCAACGGGACAGTAGAGTATCACTCCTTAGCCATTTCTCCACCAGCAGCCTCAGAGTCCCTTTCCTGTATCCCATGGAGGCAGAGGTTGCCCGGAGATCCCTGGCTCCTTTTGAGAACCACCCAGCCGTCCGAAGGGAGCTCAGAGTGGATGGAAGCTTCCTGGCAGTGTCAGTCCTAGGAAGGACTATGGTGGCAGTGCTCAGAGGGAGGCATTTGTTTCAGTGGACACGGGGAAGCACCCAAGTGTTAGACCTAAAGGCTGGGGTGTGGGGACTGCGTGTAGGCGGGAGTCCTCACTGTTCACTTGATTTTCATTTTCTCTCACTTTTAGGACGTGGGTTGCTGAAGACACTCGCTGCCTCCAGATTGCCATCACCTCCTTCCTCGACCACCTGTCCCTGCTGTTGCGGACCATGCAGCACTTTGGGCCCCTATTTCCCCCTGAGTCTCTCCCAGGAAAAGGGGACTGAAGCTCAACCTCGTTGTCCATTTGCCAGACTATGCATCTTTCCCAGGGCATTCTGGGACTAATTGTCACTTCATTCTTGGAACCTAGTTCTTCTGCCTATACTGGTCATTTGGTGCTGGGGTACCACTTGTTTTTAAATATAATAAAAATAAGGCAATGATTCCATGTTTGAGTTTCGTCTCAGCTACCGCATCTCCCTGTTTTCTTGCTTCTGTTTTCAGGTTGGAAGACAAATTTAGGAAGTGGGAGAAGCTGAAAATCAATTGGGTCCTGCCATTCAGCAGTACTAACTGCTATTGACGTGTGGTATGGTGTGTGTGTGTGTGTGTTTGTGTGTGTGTGTGTGTGTGTGTTTGTGTGTGTGTGTGACTGACTGACTAAGGATTGGACCCAGAGGTATTCTATCTCCATGCTACACCCCAGCCCTTTAAAAAAAATTAAGAGTTTTGCTAGTTTGCTTAGAGTCTCAGTTGCTGAGGCTGGTCTTGAACCTGTGATCCTCCTGTTTCAGCTTCCTAAGTACTGGGAATAAAGACATGTGTCACCATGCCCGGTTAACCTGCATTTCTTGTTTGTTTGTTTGTTTGTTTGTTTGTTTTGTGGTACTGGGGATTGAACCCAGGGGCTTCTACCTCTGAGCTACAGCCACAGTCCTATTTCATTTTTCATTCGGTACAGGGTCTTGCTAAGTTGCTGAGAGCCTTGCTAAGTTGCGGGGGCTGGCTTTGAACCTGCAATCTTCCTGTTTCAGCCTCCCAAGGACTGGGATTACAGGCATGCGCCACCATGACCAGCTGGCCCCATGAATCATCATCATTATTATTATTATTATTATTATTATTATTATTATTATTATTATTATTATTTATTGTAGTGCTGGAGATTGAACCCAGGGGCATTCTCCCTCTGAGCTACACCCTCAGCCCTATTTTATTCTTTATTTTGAAACAGGGTCTCACTAAGTTGCAGAGGGCCTCACTAAATTGCTGAGGCTGGCCCTGAACTTGCGATCCTCCTGTCTCAGCCTCCCAAGTACTGAGATTACAAGCGTGTGTCTTAACCCCATGAATTTTTATATGCATTTCCCTAATGTCCACACAGCCCTGTGGAGAAGATGCTCTCATTGTGCCCACCAATAAGCAGATGGAGGCTGAGAGAAGGGATGGCCTTCTCACCTCCTGCTTGTGCAGGAATTGTGGTTTGGATGGGGCTCAAGAGATTCCTTTCACTGCTCAAGAACAAGATGGGCAGTGAGGCACTCCTGCCACTAGGAGGCAGTAGACACCCGAGTTCTGGCCTCAGGACACAACTCCAGGGCTGTGAGCCCAGTGGAGAGTTCGGTCTACAAATATTTGAAGCCCCCGGCCATTTCCTCTGTTTCTTAATGACTCTCACAAAAAGCAACCTTTTAAAAATAGTCCAAGAATACACAAAAATATTTTAGATTTGATAAACATTTCAAAATTAACAGCAATAGTATCAGGAGTGGTTACTGAAAATATGTGACAGTATTCTTTCTTTCTGGACAGGTGGCTGCAAATGGGGTGGAGAGCCATGCTCCACACTGTGATGAAATAATCTGTTTCTTATCATGCCTCCTTCGTTCGAGTGCAGGGCCCAAGCTCCCTATCATGGAATGTTGGGTTGTTCCAAGAGGAATGTGACTCCAAATCGAAATAGGATCGGCTTCCTTTGTTAAGTAGTGAGGGAGACAGGTTTTCGAAATGGGTGGTATTCAGTAGGATGCAAATCCTATTGATTTTTTAGTCTATTCATCTATTTATTTATTTTACATGAATGGTATGTTAGTCATCTTTGGGTTGCTGTGACCAAAATACCTGAGAACAACTCAGAGGAGGAACGGTTTATTTGCCTCAAGGTTCCAGAGGTTCATTCCATGGTCCACCAGCCCCAAGGCAGATATATCATGGCTTCAGGGTGTGGTGGAGGACATCTGTTCAGTTCTTGGCAGCTTGGAAGCAGAGAGAGGGAAGGAGAGAGTGGGGATAGATAAAGTTCCCAAGACCATGCCCCCATTGACCCACCTCCTCCAGCTATGCCCTCCTGCCTACAGTTACCACCCAGGAAGTCCATTCTAATTATTAACCCACCAAAGGATTTGTCCACTGATGATGTTAGATCCCTGGTTCAATTCTTTCACCTGTGGACATTTCTATTCATGAGCTTTTCTCAGGGGCATTCCATATCTGTCCCGGTCAGCATTCTTACAGCTATAATCTAAAAGTCTGGCCACGTAATGTAGAGGAAAGAAGATTTATTTTCTTGTGGTTTCAGTTTGAGTCCACGAGAGGCTGGGGACTGCAGATCTCAGACCATGGTGGTGGGAAGCAGAGAGAGGAGAGCACGTGGGCTGTGCTCCTCGAATCACAGAGGCCAGAAGCAAGAGAGAGATCAGGGTGTGTGTGTGGGGGGGGTGTGAACCATATATAATCCCCAAGGGTGCACCCCCAGGGACTCACCTTCTCTAGCCATCCACACCCTGCCGGCCTAGGCCACCACCTGGATCAATCCATAACAACGGATTTATCCTCTGCTGGAATCACAACTCTCATGACTCAGCTGCATCAACTCCAAACACCAATTTACAAGCTCTTCGAGGAGCCATTCTGTACCTAACTATAACGTTCCACCCCCGCCCCTGAAGAGTATATGCCCAGCTCAGAATGCAAAGTGCATTTAGTCCTCTCCCAAAATCTTAACAGCTCCAGCATTGTTGAAAAGTCCCAACATCCAAAGTCTCCTCTGAGACTCAAGGTGAACTCTTGTGTGCCCCTGTAAAAGACAAAGACGATCAAAATAAAAGGCAAGTTACATGCATTCAATGTACAATGGCAGAGAGTAAACATTTGCATTCCCAAAGGAAGGAATAGGGCCATAGAAAAAAGGGACGGGACCAAAACAGAAATGAAATCCCACAGGGCAAGGATTTAATCTTACAGTTCCACTTCTGGCATCCAGGGCACACGTGGTGAGAAGTGATCTTCAAGGGGCCTTGGAAACTCTGCCCCTGTGGCCTCGCTGACTGCAATGGGTGGTTTACTGCCTCTTCCAGCCTGGCTCCATGGCTCGCAGCTAGCAACCTTTCCTCCTGGTTGTTCCATGTTTCTGGTGTTTCTAAATCTAGAGTTTTTTTCTTGCAACCTTGGCTTCGCCCTCACAGCTTCACAAACTGCCCCACTTGGGCCTGATAGCAGGGATTCCAATCCTGCCACATGTTGCCTGGTTTCCCAGGCCTTCCTCTGAAATCTGGGGGTTTGGGGGCTAGCCTCCACTGCCCCCTTTTTCATTTATTTATTTATTTGTTTGTTTATTTATTTACAGAACTGGGGATTGCACCCAGGGGCATTCTACCCCGAGCTACACCCCCAGCCCTACTTTTTATTCTTTGTTTTGAAACAGGGTCTCACTAAGTTGCATAGGGCCTCATTAAGTAGCTGAGTCTGGTTGCCCACCTGCGATCCTCCTGTCTCAGCCTCCCAAGTACTGGGATTACAAAGTGCACCACCACACCCGGCTTCCACTGCCCCCCTTTTCCAGCAAAGCCAGCATGACGTGCACTCTGAGATGGGCTGCCAACAGAACAGGTAGTCATGTCCTACTTAATCACTGCCTCTGGGGCCTTTTTAATCACAGTCCCTCAGCCTGCTCCATCCAAGCAGGCCCCAACTCCATCTGGGCCACCCCTGGCCCCAACTCCATCATGGTCGTTGCTGGCCCTGCCTCCATCACGGCCTGCCACCACTTCCTCCTTCCTTCCAGCCATCTTCCTTCCCTCTATTGCATCATCTCTGTGCACCCCAGCTGTACATATGCCTTTCCAGCCAAACTGCAAATCTATATAGTCTCTCTGCTTTACTTTTCATTCCCGAAATTTGGTGTACAGTTGGCTGAACGCGGACATCAGTATCCATAAAGCAGTTTGGATATTTTGCTGTTTTGAGATTTCCTCTGCCAGTTTATTATTCAGTCAGTCCGTCATTAAATTCGGCCTCACACAGAGTTTCAGGGCATGGGCTAAATGCGGATAAGTTCTCTGCCAAAGTGTAACACACGTGGCCTCTACTCCATTTCTCTATGGAGTTATCTTTGCCCTCCAAAAATCTCCTGAGCACAGCCTCTACTCTCTGCCTTTCAGACCACAGTCTTACCCCTCCAATTTCCTCTTACAAACCAGTTATACAGAGTCATAATCCACATGGTCAGACTTACATATAGCAGCAACCCCCTTCCCTTCACTGGTACCAAATTCTGTATCTGTCAGCATTCTTACAGCTATAATCTAAATGACTGATTATGTAACTTAGAGGAAAAAAGATTTGTTTTCTTATGGTTTGGGTTGAGTCCATGTGTGGCTGGGAATCAAGATCTCTGGGCATTGTGGCAGGAAGCATAAAGAGGAGAGCACATAGGCTATTCTCCTCACATCACAGAAGCCAAGAGCAAGAGAGAGACCAGGGGAAATCGGAACCATCTATAATCCCCAAGGGTGCATCTCCAGGGACCCACCTTCTCCTGCCACATCCTGGTGGCCTAGGATACCACTCAGATAATTCCAAATGGATTTATCCTCTGGAATAAATACAACCCTCATTACTCAATTGCAACAACTGAAATTTATGAGCTCTTCAAGAGGCCATTCTATATCTAACTATAAAAATATCCAAACCATCACAAAAGGCCAATAGTCCACATTCTATCATCTGAATTGTGCCTTCTCCCTCTCCCCAGCTGATTTCAAATATGACCTTTCACATACAGTGAATGCCCAAATGTATGTGGCATTATTTCTGACCTCTCTACTTTGTTCCACTGATATATTTACACCCAAATCAATCTTTAGCTTTCAGATATGTTTTTTTATATCTGATGGAAATAGATTTCTTTTTTTTTGTACTAGGGATTGAATCCAGGGGTATTCTACCTGTGATCTATACCCCCAGCCTTTTTTATTTCATTTTGAAACAGGTTCTCACTAAGTTGCAGAGTTCTGGCTGAGAACCTGTGATCCTCCTGTCTCAGCCTCTCAAGAACTGAGATTACAGCCAGGTGTGGTGGTGCATGCTTGTAATCCCAGCATTTGGGAGGCTGAGACCGGAGGGTCCAGGTTCGTGGCCAGCCTCAGCTACTTAGTGAGGCCCTCCGCAACTTAGTGAGACCCTGTTTCAAAAAATAAAGAATAAAAAATAGGGCTGGGGGTATAGTTCAGAGGTAGAATCCCCTGAGTTCAATCCCCAGTACCGCAAAAAAAAAAAAAAAAAAAAAAAAAAAAGAACTGAGATTACAAGCACAGGCCACCACACCCAGCTGGAACTATATTTTGTTGCTGCTCAGTTTTCAAAAAGTTTGTCTATTTGTTAATTTTCTCTTTAAAATTAAATGATCAGCTGTCAAGTTACACAAACATTCCTGTGGGAAACTTTATTCTGTTTGCATTTAAATTGTGGGGAGTTGACATCTGATAGTACAGAGTCTTCCCATCTGCAAGCATGGCTTCTCTCTGTATTTATTTAGAACTTCTTTTGTGTTGTCCAGATTTCTTAACAGATTGTTTTCATAGAGGAATACAAACAATAGCCAGGCACAGTAGCACGTGCCTGTGATCCCAGTACTTGGGAGACTGAGACAGGAGGATCGCAGGTTGGAGTTCAGTGTGAGGTAACTTAGTGAGATCCTTTCTCAAAATGAAAAGCCAGGCATGGTGGTGCATGCCTATAATCCTATACTTGGGAGGCTGAGACAGGAAGATCTCAGCAACTTAGCAAGGCCCCTCCTCACTGTAGTGAGACTGTTTTTTTAATTAAAAATAAAATATAATAGGGTGGGGGGATAGCTCAGAGGCAGAATGCCCCTGGGTTCAATTCCTAGTATACCCGAAAAAAAGGGGGGCCTGGGGATATAGCTTGGTGGTAGAGTGAGTGCCTCTGGGTTCAATCCCCAGTGCCAAAAAAGGAGGAAGGAGGAAGGAGGAAGGAGGAAGGAGGAAGGAAGGAAGGAAGGAAGGAAGGAAGGAAGGAAGGAAGGAAGGAAGGGGTAATACATATACATTATTGGTGGGATTGTAAATTAGCACAGCCACTATGGAAATCAGTATGAAGTTGCCTCAAAAGACTAGAAATGGAACTACCATATGACCCAGCTATACCACTCCTCAGTATCCTTTCAAAAGAATTAAAGTCAGAATAATATGGTGTTATATACATATCTACGTTTATGGCAGCACAATTCACAGTAGGTGAGATGTGGAACCAACTTGTCAACAGATGACTGAATAAAGAAAATGTAGTACATATGCACAGTGTAGTTTTATTCAGAATAACAAGATTATGTCATTTGCTGAAAATTGGCTGGAACTGGAGAACATCATGCTAAACGACATTAGCCAGACTCAGAAGATCAGGGGCCACGTGTGTCCTCTCATACGTAGAAATTAAAGAGAAAAAGAAAGAAAAGGGATGTCCTGAAAATTAGGAGAGGGACTAGTAGATTTCTGAAAGGGGATCAGAGGAGGGAAAGGGTAGGTATGAAGTCTGTAAATAAAATAAAATCAGATCACAAAACAGACCATATAACATCATGTGCATATGGGAATTTTGAGTCTCTCTATCATGCAGAGGAGGGAGAAGGGGAAATATGGGGAAGGAAACAGACCAAATAATAGTATGCACTTATAGAAATGTATCATTATCTCATTATCAACCTATCATGTACAATTACAATGTATTAGTAAAAATTATTTAGCCAGGCCTGGTGGCACAGACTTGTAATCCCAGCACTTGGGAGGCTGAGACAGGAGGATCACATATTCACAGCTAGACTCAACTACTTAGTAAGGCCCTCTGCAACTTAGTGAGACTTGTTTAAAATAAGGAATAAAAATAGAACTGGGGGTGTAGCTCAGAGATAGAATGTTCCTGGGTTCAATCCTCAGTATCACAAAAAAAATTATTTTAAAAGATTTGTCGCCGGGCGTGGTGGCGCACGTTTGTAATCCCAGCATTCGGGAGGCTGAGACCGGAGGATCCGGGTTCGCGGCCAGCCTCAGCTACCGAGTGAGGCACTCCGCAACTTAGTGAGACTCAGTTTCAAAATAAAGAATAAAGAATAGAGCTGGGGGTATAGCTCGGAGGTAGAATGCCCCTGAGTTCAATCCCCAGTACCGCAAAAAAAAAAAAAAAAAAAAAAAAAATTGAACCAGGAGCTCAAGACTAAGTGAAACTTAAGATATAATAAAAAATACTTTTAAAAAAAAGATTTGTCATCTGCAAAATGAAGTCTGTAAATAAAATAAAATCAGATCACAAAAAAAGAAGTCTGTAGCCAGCTATGGTGGTGCACAGCTGTAATCCCAGCTACTCAGGAGGCTGAGACTCTCCTGTACTGACAAAAAAAGTTTATAATAGCCCCATATATAATTAGAGAATATTTCATTATCATTATTGTTAGATTAGATTGGTGTAAAACACCTTACAACAGGATCTGACTCATCAATATTACTGATTATTATTTTTAATGAAAGTGAGATATGTTTAATGTTTTGCATGGCATAGATCATTTAATCCTCACTCTGGGGCAGATATTATTACCAAGGCTAGTTCCTCTCCTTTTCTTTTTTAAGGAGACCCTCTGTCTTAGGTCGAGGAAAACTTTAGCGCCTAACCCGTCCCTGGAGACTTGACTGCTTGGTCAAGTTCCTGTCTTAGGTGGCTACTGACAGTAATTCCTAGTTGCCCGTCATGGAGGTCCTCTATTATGGGTTGATCATGTTTACCCATATCTGAGCCGGCTCGTTTTTATCAGCCAAGGAGGCCAGTGCTCGTGTGGCCATCCTAGAATTATGCTCTTGCTTTTGGGCCCAGAAGACAAGCTTTAAAATTATAGCAAAGATAATGATCACAAAGAGGGGAGTGGGTAATTGCTCCAGCCAGTTAAATGCTGGGAGCTTTGGCATAGCATTTTGAATACTAGTTACAAAATAATCAATCGTTTTTGTCAAATCAAAACGCAGTTTTGGGATATTTTTTAGTACGGTGATCTCACTGTGCAAGGCTAATAGATCTAAAGACAAATTAGCGTTGTGCCATATTTCTTGGAGGTGATTTTTAACACATGTCTAATTATATTGACTATCATTATAAACCTTAGGAGTAACACAAACCCATTTGTATTTTGTATGACAATGATTGCTAGTTTTGAGTTTTAACTCCTTAATCTTATGCTCAATATAATCAATCCTATCTCCCAAATATTTTACCGTATCGAATAATGCTTCAATATGTATTTTAATTTTAGTATCTATACGCTCTTGAGTTCCCAAAGTTTGTGTTACATTTTTTGATAGCTGGTTGATAGCATGGGCCATTTGAATATTTTGGCTCAAGGCTACAGCAGCAGTGGTTGCCGTAGCGACCATAGTAATTAATGCATTGATGTCAGCAATTAACAAGCCTATAAATCTCTTAGGTCGGCTCAAGGCCTTATTGACTTTTTTAAATATAAGAGCACCAGAATCAGAGTACCAAGTTTCAGTTAAATTCACGGGAAAAATCACATATGGAGGTTGTTTAACAATTAACACCTGGGTGTCATGTGGAACGATAGAAATACATGAAGTTAACTGACAATTAGTACAAACAACACGGAACTTATCATTTTCAAAAGTCACATTAACCCTTCCATACAGTAAGAGATAAGGAGGGTGCACGCAGGCAGCAACAACATGTTTTTTTGAAGGATTTAAAACTCTTAAAGGAAGAGATCTTCCCTTGAGCTGAAGAACTTATCACTCTAAAGGTGGAGACTTCCCCCAAAGCTGCTGTTATCTTCCAGATGTGAGTCTGAGGGAAGTGAGGTGGAAAAATCCACATGCCTGCAGTAAACCCAAAAGGTATTTTAGATGTAGCAATGTCAGCAATGGTACTGTTAGCATTTAAGAGAGCTAAATGATAAACCTGTCCTACGGACCAGTCCTTTATATAAGTGTTTGACAGAGAAGTGTAATATCTAAGGGGGGCAGAAGCTCTGCACCGTCTCCATCTTATATTGTTCTCGGAACATTCTGAATCCTTTTCACAAGGTGTCCAATCATGAGGTGGTGTAGAGGTGTTAACGATTTCTCCAGCAGGTGCCCATATGTCCATTCCTTGGTTGTTGCAGCTAAAGGAAGTCTTTTTTAAAAAGTTTTTTGGTTTTTAGTTGCAGGCACCCGGGAACAGCAGAAGTTTTTGAAAAACAGATAGGAGTAGTGTTGGATATGCCCGTATAATTTATACTTGTAGAGTGGAATGATGGAGTTCCTTTCATTATGGGGAGGCCTATCACCATAGAATCATTAACAATTACCATAATAGTTTTTTCTCTCCAAGTGACCGGGTGAATCTTGGGTGGATCAGGAACATAGGCCCAGTATATTTCAGCTGCGTCCTCGGAATTAGCTGCATCAGGAGGGTGATTTTCAAAGTGTTTAGGCATCCTGTGCTGTCAGAGTTGAGAGGAATCAGACTCCAACTAGTCTGGTGTTGCTTTGAATCCACAGGTCGCACAGCACGAGCAGGAACTCATCAAGGTGTCCCTTTATTTCTAGGAAAAACATAAACAGAAACCCGGACCTGTGCAATTACAGGGTCAGGTCCTTTCCATTGATTAGTTTTTAAGTTTTTTCACATAACCATCGCTTTGGAGGCAGAATCATGGGGAAAATGTCTATCAGCTGCAGATTTACCTTGAGAATCCAAAACTAAAAATTTTAAAGCAAATAAAGTCAAGGATAATAGATTATGAGGACACTCAGAAGCCAGAGGGCCTAATTTCCCCTTTTTTATTTTTTCAAGATAAATTTTAAGAGTTTTATTAGCTTGTTTTATAACAGCTTGACCTTGGGGATTATCATAAACATTAGTAAATCCTTTACTGGTGTATGTAGGATGTCACTAAAGACCTGGCTTGTTTTTGGAGAGATATTATAATAATGTTGTAAAGTATTAGCATTGACATGAAATTTATTATGTAAACAGGTAGTAGCTTTAAAACCTTTGGAAGGAAACAAAATCATATTAGTTAAATTAGTTAATTGATCCGCCTGATGGTTACCAGCAGTCAAAGGTCCAGGAAGACTAAAAGTTTTTGGTGACAAAGGACCAAAAATACCTGTTGGAATATAAACAAGTTAAATTTTAGCCTGTTATTTAGTATTTAATTTACCTGTAAAGATAAGCCATTTATTTACTTATTTTTACTTAGTTTACCCATTTAAATAGTCAGCACTTTAACTTGTTATTTTAATAAAGTATCCTAAAATAAACAATGAGCATTGTAATCCTTAATATTAAATAGCAACAGACATTTACTCTTAATCATCTATCCTGAAAGAAAATATTAGTTAACCCTTAACAATATTTTATATTTAAAAAACAAATAAAAAGCTTACTTGTTAAAGATTTAAATCATATGAACTAAGAGGTATTTGGATCCATTTTAAACTTAATGAGCGCTCTTAAACTAATTTTGGTACCATGTGGATATGTTTGTATGGATACAAACATATTTTTTATAGTTTTAACTTGCC
>PVLC010046778.1:0-11318 GCA_004027655.1 Graphiurus murinus | reverse complement strand
TCCACCTTCCCGCTGCCCAGGTGTGTGGCTAACGCCCCTTGTTCCAGGTCCAGGCAGTCTGTGGTCCCATCACTTTCTGCCTGTGTGACCCTGGGTGAGTTCCCTCCCCTCTCTGTGCTTCAGTTGTGAACTGGAGGAAACACATGCACTCTGCGTGGAGGGTTGTCACAGGCTCAAATGAGATGAGGTGGGAGTTTGCACAGGGCCTGGCACAGCCAGAACGGGCCTCCGGGTGGGAAGCTCCAGTTAGCTCGGGGAGACGCCTGTTTAGAGCGATGCTTAAAAGGTAGCAGGGGCAGGATGCAGAAAGCGGAGTTTTTGCTGGGTGTGCTGGTGTGCACCCGAAATCCCAGTACTTGGGAGGCTGAGACCAGAGGATCCAGGTTCCCAGCCAGCCTCAGCTACTTAGTGAGGCCCTGTTTCAAAATAAAGAATAAAAAATAAGACTGGGATGTAGCTTGGAGATAGAATGCCCCTAGGTTCAATCCCCAGTACCGCAGACAAAACAAAACAAAACAAAACAAAAACTTGTTTAAACCAGGTGTGGTGGTGCACGCTTGTAATCCCAGTGCTTGGGAGGCTGAGCAGGAGGATCGCAGGTTCGAGGCCAGCCTCAGCAATTTGTGAGGCCCTCTGCGACTTAGTGAGAGCCTGTTTCAAAATAAAGAATAAAAAATTGGGCTGGGGGTGTAGCTCAGAGGTAGAATGCCCCTGGATTCAATCCCCAGTACCACAAGAAAAAAAGAAAAAAAAAAAAAAGAGCTTGTTTCGGTTGGGTGCAGTGGTGTACATGTGTAATCCCACAGACACACTGAGACAGGAGGATTGCAGGTTTGAAGCCAGCCTCAGCAACTTAGTGAAACCTTATTTTAAAAAAAGAAAAAGAAAGAAAGAAAGAAGAAAGAGTCATACGTGGTGGCGCACACCTATAATCCAAGCACTTGGGAGGCTGAGACAGGAAGATTGCAGATTTGAGACCAGCCTCAGCTAGCAACACCCTCAGCAACCTATCGAGACTCTGTTTCAAATAAAAAGGGCTGTGGGTATAGCTCAGAGGCAGAATGTCCCTGGGTTCAATCAATCCCCAGTACCACACACACATGTGCTCATACACACACAAAATAGGGCTGGGAGTGTAGCTCAGAAGTAGGATATCCCTGGATTTAATTCCCAGTACCAAATAAAAAGAGTTTAAGGAAAAATAATAGGCAAAAAAAATTAAAAAAAAGAAAGAAAAAGAGGACAGTAGAAGTCACACCAGCTCATGAAGACGTTCGGGGTAGAAAGAATGAAGAGGAGGAAGGAGTAAGGCGTGCGGCTCCAGCCTGGGAAAGGGCGGTGGGAACCGGATACTTGACGCTGCTTAGATGTCTACTTAGCACCTCAGAGCCGGGATGACGGAGGTGATGGAAAACCCAGCAAGGTCACTGGGTGGGCAAGGCGGTTGGCACGGGCCTAGAGTGCTGGATTATGAATGTTTAGGCAGGAGGGAGGCTCAGTGGAACCTGGCGCCGTGGATTGGGTCCCCGAGCAGAAAAGGGGCTTACCGGGGAATTGGGAGAGGCTGGGGTCCAGCTCAGAGGTCAATAGCAATGTACCGACGCTGGCTTTTCAGTCTGTCTACCTGCAGGGAGGCTGGGGGAAGGTACCTGGGAGCTCTCAGGGCCATCTTTGTGACTCTTGTGTAAATCTGAACTTGTTCCCAAATTAAAAGCCTGCTTATGTATGTATGTATGTATGTATGTATGTATGTATGTATGTATTTGGTACTGGTGGCTGAACCCAGGGACAGTCTACCTCCAAGCTACACTCCCAGCCTTATTTGATTAATTAATTTACTTATTTGAAGCAGGGGCTCACTAAGTTGCTGAGGCTGGCTGTGAACCGGCGATTCTCCGGTCTCAGCCTCCCACATACTGGGATCACAGGCGTGCGGCAACACGCCCGGCTTAAAAAGCCTATTTTAAAACATTCAAAGGGATGGAGGCCAAGTGCTAAGGTTGATCGGGGGAGGGAAGTGCTGAAGCCAGCTGAGGAAATTAAAGAGAGGCTGCTGGCGGGAAGGAACGAGTCTTGGGGAAAGGAAGGCAACTCCTTCCAGAAGCAAGAAGCTCCTGTGTCCAGGGGCGGGACGGTGAAGCCCTTCTCATCAATTTCACCTTGGGCCAAAGCAACGTCACCCCCAGAGAGTTCTCCAAACCCCAGGTTATTTACTGTCACCCACTCTCAGGGACCCCGGACTTTTCCCTTCTTGTCTTTTTTTTTTTTTTTTTTTGCGGTACTAAGCATTGAACCTAGGGGCATTCCATCTCTGAGCTATACCCCCAGCCCTATTTTTTTATTCTTTATTTTGAAACAGGGTCTCACTAAGTTGCAGAGTACCTCACTAAGTAGCTGAGGCTGGCCGCGAACCCAGATCCTTCTGTCTCAGCCTCCCGAATCCTGGGATTACAAGCGTGCACCACAACACCCAGCTTTCCCTTCTTGTCTTAATTGTGCCATTGTCATCGGCCAGTCCTTGGTGGGATTCGGGTATGACGGCTCACTGGCTCAGTTGTGCAACCTGTACAACTCTACACTGCTGTGTGCTCAGAAAGCCCTGCGCTTGGTGAAAATGCTGTCGCTACTTTGGAACTCTTTAACGATTTCTTGACAAGAGGACCTGGGTTTTCATTTTGCCCGGGGTCTGTCCAATGCATCATGCAGCTGGTTCCTGCAGGATGTATGGCTACCTCCACCCCCTGCTAGAAACTTCTATTAGCTTCCTAGGGCTGCTGCCACATATTTCTAGAAACTTAGTAGTTTCAAGCGATGTACATTAATTACCTTACAGTTCTGGGGGTCAGAAGTCTAAATAGGTCTGCCAGGCTGCCTCCCTCGTGGAGACTGTTCCCAATCCTCTGGGACCTCCTGAGTTCCTTGGTCACAGCCCCTTCACTTTTTTTTTTTTGCGGTACTGGGGATTGAAGTCAGGGGCATTCTACCTCCGAGCTACACCCCCAGCCCTATTTTTATTCTTTATTTTGAAACAGGGTCTCACTAAGTTGCAGAGTGCCTCACTAGATAGCTGAAGCTGGCCGCGAACCCGGATCCTCCGGTCTCAGCCTCCCGAATGCTGGGATTACAAGCGTGCGCCACCACGCCCGGCTGGACCCTTCACTTTCTAAACCAGCAGCCTAGCACCTACTCTCTTCTCTGGTCTCCACTGCCGTCCTTACCTCTTTTCTCTCTGACCCTCCTGCCCCCCTCCTAGAAGGACCCCTGTGATCATACTGGGCCCTCTTAGACGATTCAGTGCCACCGGATCTCAAAATCCCTAATTTAATCACTGCCATGGGAGGTAACCTACTCACGGGTGCCTGGGATGAGGAGGTGGGCATCTTTGGGGCACCGTGAGGACTGGGAGAGAGGGCCTGTCTGCTCAGGACCACGTCCCCCTGACCTGGAACCATGCCTGGGGTCTAGTAGGCGCTCAGTAAATAATTACTGAATGAATGGATGTGTGAATGAATGAATGAATGAATGAATGACCTGAGGCCTGTGTGTGCCTGTGGCACTCGGTGCGGGAGCAGGCAGAGCAGGACTAGCCGGGCAGGGTCTGGACAGTCACTTTGAGGGGCTGGAGCTGTCCCTGTGGGTGGTGGGTAGTGGCCATCACTGAGGTGGCCTGTTCCTGAGTGGCCTGCTTGGGACGCTCAGATGAAAGGGCACCCGGCAGGGTGCACCTTCCTCCCCCAGTGGCACCCTCCTCCGCCTCTGGGGGAGGGGCGGGAGCAGCGAAGCCCAGGGGTGTCGCAAGGCCCAGGGAGTTGTGTCATCGCAGTGGGGCCACAGCAGTCCAGTGACCTGGAGGTCACCTTTGCTGCCAGCCCTCTCCTTGAGGCAGCCAGGGACGGGGTGGCATCCCTCCTGGCTACGGTAAAGGCTGAGCGCCACCGATTGCACAGGTGAGCACTGCCGGGTGATGAGCGTGGAAGACACCGTGGGCATTTGAAGTGGGGTCCCCTTCCTCGAAGCCCTCCCCTCGGGCCCTCTGGCCCCATCTAAGCTCCAGAACTGTGGGGTGCGGCGAGCCAGCCCCTCTCCCTGTCCACCCTCAGGGAAGCCCAGTTCCCAGAACATCAGTGGGGCCTTCCCAGGGTGGGTGGTGCACCTAGCCAGGTCCCCTCTGCCCTCTCCCACCTCCTGCCAGGGCCCGCTGTCCTTCTTAAAAAATTATTCTTATTAACTGGGTGTAGTGGTGCACGCTTGTAATCCTAGTACTTGGGAGGCTGAGATGGGAGGATCGCAGGTTCCACAGCCAGCCTCTGCAATTGAGCGAGACCCTGTTTCATAATGGAAGACAAAAATAGGGCTGGGGGTGTAACTGAGAGATAGAATATCTGTGGGTTTAATCCCCAGTACCACAAAATAGGGTGTAGCTCAGAGGTACTGGGGATTGAACCCAGGGGCATTCTACCTCTGAGCTATACCCCCATCCTATTTTATTTTTTATTTTGAAACAAGGTCTCACTAAGTTGCTGAGGCTAGCCTCAAACATGTGATCCTCCTGTCTCAGCCTCCTAAGTCCTGGGATTACAGGCATGTGCCACCACACTAGACCGCCATGCCAGGCTCAAGACCTTTTGTCCTTTAAAGAACACATTGGAGTTTTTTGCTTTATTTTGTTTTTGTACTGGGGATTGAACCCAGGAGCGTTCTACTTCCAAGATGCACCCACAAGCTCCTTTTCTTTCTTTTTTTTTTTTTTTTTAATTTGAAACAGCGCCTCACTAAGTTGCTGAGGCTGGCAGTGAACCTGCGATCCTCTAGTCCCAACCGCCCAAGCACTGGGATTATAAGTATATGCCACCATATCTGGCTACCCCTGGCCCTTTTCATTTTTTTATTTTGAAAAAGCATCTCTCTAGGTTGTGGAGGGCCTTGCTACGTTGCTGAGGCTGGCCTCAAACCTGCGATCCTCCTGTCGAGTACTGGGATCACGAGTGTGCATCACCACACCCGACTCTGGCGTTGTTATTTATGAGTATCACTTGTTCATTTGTTCACCCACCCGACTCATACTTCTTGTGGGCCTACTGTGTGTCGCCCGCTGGTCTGGGGCCTGAGGACCCAAGAGTGAGGAAGGTGGGCTAGAAAGCCAGGTGTGGCTCCGGCGAGTGTGAGACCTTGCCATAGAGACCAAGAACAAAGAAACCTCTAGAAGTGGCGCTGGTGCAAAAGCAGGAAGAAATGTCCCAACCATCCCTCTGCCCCGGCCCATAAATTTACCAACTCTGGCCCCGTGTCAAGCTCACCAGTCGGGGGGATACACGACTGCTTTTGCTCTCCCTCCCAGGTTTATCCCTGAATAAAGCCTGTACTTGCTGTTGAGCTGTGTCCCCTCTGTCTAATGCCTATAGGGCAGGCTGGGAAACGAAGGTAGGTGGAGTTATTGGTGATGGGATGGTAAGGAGTAGGATGTCACCCCGGGGCGGGGAGGCTGAAATAGGGTGAAGGACGGTGCGCTTAAGCCAAGGTCAAAAGGCCCGCCATGGACGGTCAGCCAGGAAGATGGCAGGGTGGGCACCAGCCACAGACTGTCCTGGGCACACAGCTATGTCAGCCACCTTGCCTTTTGCCGAATCCTCAGAGTAAACCTTAGAGGCGAGGAACATTCCTGCCATCCTCACTTTACAAACGTGGACATTGAAACCCGGCGTGGCAGCGCAAGCCTGCAATCCCGGTACTTGGAGGCTGAGACAGGAGGATCACAGGCTTGAGGCCAGCCTCAGCAATTCAGCGAGGCTCAGTGAGACCCCGTTTCAAAATAAAGAAGTAAAAAGGTCTGGGGGTACAGCTTGGAGGTAGAATGCCCCTGGATTCAACCCCCAGCAACAAATGCAGACCCTGAGTCGCAGTGGGGCCCAGGCCCAAGGTCTCACAGGTTGAGAGACAGGGCCCAAGTTTCTCCCGTGTGAAATGAGGGGTGAGGTCCGTCCTGTGACAACGTGCCCGATACTTCGTGGCCATGGCGCCGCAATGCTGGCCCACACCAGGCCTCCCGGGGACCGTGGCTCGAGGAAGTTTGTCCAGGGTCCCCTCTGGCCACCCGGCTCCAGGGGGTGGGCGGCCCTTGCCTGCCATTTCATGGTCTTGTTTGTGCTGCTGCTGGGGCCACCACCTGTCCCTCCAGGGCATTGGCAGAGGACAAGGGTGACATTTGTCTTCATTAATGTGCCCAGCTCTGGAGCCAACTGGGGAACCAGCCTTGAGTCGGGAAATGAGCGTCCTGTGGAGATCCAGTACCAGCGCTGAGACCCCTATGCTTCTTGCTTTTCTGGGTCTGCCTCTCTCTTTCCCTCCCTCTCTTCTTTTCTTCCTTACCCCCTTCCCAGGGACATTATACCTCTGAGCTATACCCCCAGCTCTTTTTTATTTTTTTGTTTTGAAATGGTCTACCTAGATTGCTGAGTGCCTTGCTAAGTTGCTGAAGCTGGCCTTGAACCTGCCATCTTCCTATTCCAGCCTCCCAAGTACAAGGATTATAGGCATGGGCCACCACACCCGGCTCTTCTCTGAGTCTTTCTTAATCTCCAAATACAGGGTACTGGGCCTTCCATTCCCTCCCTGTGGGTGAACCATGCTCCTTTTCTGTCCCACCAGCCACCAAGCCCACCAGGCCCCTAGTGGGGACCGCAGAATAAATTCTGGAATGCCGGGACCGTTCTGTCACTCCGCACACAGTTCACTTGGCAGCACTTTTAAAAAAATTTTTTATTAAAAACACAAAATGAAACGGTTGCCCTTTTGCCCAACATCCACGCTCTGGGACTCTGTCCTAGAGAAAGGAGGAGACGGGTCAGGGCAGCGTCGCTGGCTGAGTGAGGGGCTGGACCCAACCCGCTGTCTGTCCAGCTGCTGGGGATGCACGGAGGTCCATGGTCGATGGGGATCTTTGACCTCTGTGTATTTTATTAACCTGGGGAAACACGTGTGGAGTTAGCCCATTTCTATTAAAAAAAAAAAAAATGGAGCTAAGCATGCATACACACACACACACACACACACACACACACACACACACGACCATGCAGAGAGAGATACCGAGAGGGAAAGCGCCCCACTGCGACCTCCTCCTCCTCAGGGGACGGTGGGGGCGGGCAGGGGGCCAGGGAGGTTGAAGGTCGAGGGGGAGGGAGGCCCGGGGCCGCCGTGTTCCCTCAGCTCACCTCTGTGTGGACTGGCTTGTTTCAAGGGAACGACTATTGCTTCTGTGGCTCAAAAGGAAAAATCCAATAAAGCGTATTTTTAGAAACTTTCTGAGCTAGGCTCTGTGCTTGCAATGGAAGTGGCCACGTTGGTCGAGAAGGTTCTCTGTGCCCGGAGCTGCTCACAGCTCGTAGCAACCTCAGTGAGCAAGCTCGGCAGGGAGGGAGTTTTTATCCCTCTGATTTTTCACAGGAGGGAACTGAGGCTCAGAGAGCCTGAGCGACTTGCTCAAGAGGGCACAGCTTGTCAGCTTGTGAGCGTCACAGCGGGGTCTGATGTCACATGAGCCAGCGGCCACGCTGAGGGTCAGTGATGGCGGAGAGGCCCCACCCGGCCACTTTGGGCCACTATTTTTTTTTTTTTTTTTTTTTTTTTTGCAGTACTGGGGATTGAACCCAGGGGCATTCTACCTCCGAGCTATACTCCCAGCCTATTTTTTATACTTTATTTTGAAACAGAGTCTCACTAAGTTGCGGAGGGCCTCACTAGGTAGCTGAGGCTGGCCGCGAACCCGGATCCTCCGGTCTCAGCCTCTCGAATGCTGAGATTACAAGGGTGCGCCACCACGCCCGGCTCAGGCCACTACTTGTGTCTGACTGAGGTTTGGATTTCCCCCAGGATTCCTGCTCAACCTTGTACCTCTTAGCACAGATGGGAGGCTGGAAGGCACCAACCTCCCTTCCCTGCCTCTCCTCCAGAGGGGCTTCCAGGGGGGCCTTGGCCAGAACCCCTTTAGGTCTGGAAGGCAGAGCTTCCCTCTGCCCCTGCCCGGCCCAGCCGCTGGCTCCCAGGGCCTGCCCAGGGTTGGGGGCAGCCCAGTGAGGTGGCTCAGCTCCGGTGACCAGCCTCCTCCTCCAGCAGCACTGGGTGAGCATTCCAAGTCAGCAAAACGGAAGCCTCTGGAACATTCTGCTAAAGAAAATCAAAGCCGGGCGCGGTGGTACATGCCTTGTAATTCCAGTACTTGGGCGGCTGAGACAGGAAGGTCACAGGCTCAAGGCCAGCCTCAACCAACTTAGTGAGACCCTCAGCAACTTAGTGAGACCCTGTTTGTAAATAAAAGACGAAATAGGGCTGGGGGTGTAGCTCCGAGGTAGAATGCCCCTGGGTTCAACCCCCAGTACCCAAAATAAATAAATAAATGGATGAATCAATGTTAGAGGAACAGAGAAATAGATTCCACCTCTTCGTGAGAAGAACAACGGGGATGTTCCAGCCTTAGTTAATCTACCCAGTAGGCTGTGACGCCTGAGGCCAGCAACTCTACCTCTCTGCCTCAGTTTCCCCTTCCGTGAACTGGCTCTCGTGGCATCTGTTTCACAGAATTGTTGGTGAGAGTGAAACACAGGATGAAGTGCTTGTCACTCCACCTGCCCCTTAGAAAGCGCCTGGCGAATGGGAACCCTGTCGTCATTGCAGGAACCCCGATGGGACCCCCGCCTGGGCGGGGTGGATGATGGACGGGTGGACAGGGTGATGTGGACATGTGGCTTTTCATGTTCAAACAACGGATCGTCTCTCCGACTGGCCTGTTCAGGGTAAGTCGTCCTGTTTCGTGGGGTTTAGAATAAACAGCGGCTCTTTGCTGTCGAGTTCAAATACCTGGATCTCTCGCCTGGCCTATTGCTGGGTCGACTTCGTCATCACCCATATTTGTCTGGGAAGACGGTGGAAGGTGAGGGCCTGGCAGGTCTGCAGGCTTTGCAGGTGAGAAATGAGACACAGTACGCTTGTGCACACGCACACACACTTCCCGGACCCCTCCCTAGCCCTGCTTACGGGGCACCAGACACCAGCGATCGTGATGACCACAGCTGCGCTTTCCCCAGGACGAGTGGACAGGTGAGCGGCCGGCTGCATGCAGTCCCCCATAGGCCCCTCCAGAGCAAAGCGAGCCACCTCCTTCCAGATCCTGCTTCGGGGCCAGGCACCCCAGAGCCAGAGCCTGTCCCCAAGGCTGCGTGTGCAGGCACAGGTGACATTTCTGGAGAGGATGGCCTTGGAGCGCGCTGGGGCTGGCCAGGTGAGTTGTGGATGGGTCACCTGCTCCTGCCAGGTTTCCCTGCACCAGCCCGACTCGGGCGTGGGAGAGGTGGGGAGAGGGATGAGACGGGGAGAGAGTGGAGGGCTGAATTGTTTTCCAAGGCTGCCCTAGTAATCGACCACAAGCCTGGTGGTGTGAAGCAACAGAAATCTATCCCATGGCTGGAGGCTAGAAGCCTGAAGTCCCCGCCGCCCCTGCAGGCTCCGAGGAGGATCCTCCTCCTCTCCCAGCTCCCAGCAGCTGCAGCCACCCTAGGTGTCCTCTGGCTTGCTCCTGTCACTACATGGCCGCCTGCGGTGTGTGTGTCTCTGTGTGGCTTCTTTTTTGGGGGGAGGGAGAAAGACACTAGGGATTGAACCCAGGGGCATTCGACCTCTGAGCTATACCCCAGCCCTATTTTATTTTGAAACAGAGTCTTTGAATTCAGGGTTGGGTTTTTTGTTTTGCTTTGGTTTGTTGTTGTTTGTGTGTGTGTGTGTGTGTGTGTGTGTGTGTGTGTGTGTATGTGTGTGTGTGTGTGTGTGGTACTGGGGATTGAACCCAGGGCATTCTACCTCAAAGCTACATTCCCAGTCCTATTTTCTATTTATTTTGAAACAGGATCTCACTAAGTTGCTGAGAGTCTTGCTAAGTGGCTGAGGCCAGCCTCAAACCGGTGATCCTCCTATCTCAGCCTCCCAAGTACTGGGATCACAGCCGTGCACCACTATGCCCAGCTTTGAATTCAGTTTTGATGAGTTGAATAGTTGAATTTGAGGGGCTACCAGGACATCTGAGATGGAGCCTGGGTTTGAATCCCTGAACACACAGTGGCAGTTTTGCCTGGGCAAGTCTCTCTAACCCCTCTGAGCCTCAGCGTTTCCATCTGCAAAATGGAGTGCCACAGCAAGTGGTGTGTGAGGGCCCTGTGTGAGGAATCTATGAGAAATCGCCCACCCCAGAGCCAGGAATCATGTGGGGTCAGAAGCAATACACACACACACACACACACACACACACACACACACCACGTGGCAAACTAGCTTAAGCAGAATAAAAATATTGTTCTGCCCAGCGTGGTGGTGCATGTTTGTAATCCCAGTACTTGGGAGGCTGAGACTGGAGGATTGCAGGTTTGCAGCCAGTCTCAACTACTTAGTGAGGCCATCTGCAACTCAGTGAGACCCTGTTTCAAAATAAAGAATAAAACATAGAACTAGGGGTGTAGCTCGGAAGTAGAATGCCCCTGGGTTCAATCCCCAGTACCCAAAATAAAAAAAAGAATAGGAATTTTGTTCTTGGCACCATACAATCTAAGCAGTAGATGTGGTTTCTGCCTGGAGGCAGCTGGAAATTAAACACTGCTATAAGGTCCTGAATCTTTGGAAAGTTTCCATATTTCTCAGGCACTTTCTCCACGTGTTCACACTGGACACCAGCTCTCCAAGTACAGCTCATGTGGGGGCTATTCCTGAAGTTTTGGCAGAAAAGTCTCAAGGAAGATTCTGATTGGTCCAGCTGGGTCATGTGCCCATCCCAGAGCCAATCACTGGGGCCAGGTCTGGGTCACATGACTCCCATCTCCTGAATGATGGGAGCAGGCCAGCAAAACCCACCGCTGTGCATCCTGGCCCCTGTCTGTTCCACGGGAGCCTGGAAGTGGGAATTGAGGTGAGTGTTTGCAGTAGAAACCCAGTTCATGGTGGTTGTTTCCATTCAAATCCTGGAGGTGAAACACTGGCAGGTTACTCCACCCACATCATACAGACCTTTAGAGATGAATACAGTGGTGCGTTCCTGCAGCTCCTGCTACTTGGGAGGCGAAGGCATGGTGGTTTGAGCCCAGGAGTTTGGGGGTCCTTTGCATCTCATCAATTCCAAGTTCAATTTGATCTGTTATTTCTCAGCATCCCCAACCTTTGACCAAGCTTGGGAGGTGGATATGAGAGGTCAGTCCCGAGGGACTTGAGGCATCCCTCCTGCCCCAGGTGGGAGGTCACACTGCCCATCAGTGGTCAGCCATGAATGGGTCCCGCGTATCCCC
>PVLC010046777.1:0-11282 GCA_004027655.1 Graphiurus murinus | reverse complement strand
CCCGAATGCTGGGATTACAAGCGTGCGCCACCACGCCCGGCTAATTTTTTTTTTTTTTGTGTGGTACTGGGGATTGAACTCAGAGGCATTCTATCTCCGAGCTATACCCCCAGCCCTATTTTTTATTCTTTATTTTGAAACTGAGTCTCACTAAGTTGCGGAGTGCCTCACTAGGTAGCTGAGGCTGGCCGCGAACCCGGATCCTCTAGTCTCAGCCTCCCGAATGCTGGGATTACAAGCGTGCGCCACCACGCCCGGCTTTCACATGAAGTTTTAAGAAATAAATACATCACCTAATTCTCTAAAAGTCATGGTCTTGTAAAGGTATACAGTACATTTTCACAACCACGATACTGACACTGAATTACAGTCAAGACACAAAACATTTAATCACCACAAGGATCAAAGGATCGATATTGACCTTTTATAGACACATCTATTTCTCTCTTGCTCCTCCCCCATCCTTAACCCATGGTAACCACTAATCCGTTCTTTGTTCCTATATTTTTCTCACTTCAAGGATGTTAAATAAATGCAACCATATAGCATGTATGGTTATTTAAAAACTCAGCATAATTCTCTAGAGATTCATCCAAGTTGTTTCATCTATCAATAGCTTGCTCCTTTTTATTGCTGAGTTTGTTCCACTGGGAAAGTTTCTTAACTCTTGTAAGCATTACTTTTCTCATCTATAAAGTGATGACGGGTTTTGAGGATTAAGCAAGTTCATATATGTTAAGCATTTAGAAATGCTAGGGACATAGTAGGAACAAAAATAACTATTATAATCATTTGGTACTCTACAAATATAACAAATTTATTTATTAAATGACCATGTGGCACCTTCACTGAAAATCTCTTACACATGTTTCCTTCTGTTATTCAGCATGGTGAACATCAAGTCTTTTTTTTTTTTTTTTTTTTTTTGGTGGTACTGGCGATTGAACCCAGGGGCATTCTACCTCTGAGCAACACCCCAGTCCTATTTTTTATTCTTTATTTTAAAACAGGGTTTCACTAAGTTGCAGAGGTCCTCACTAAATAGCTAAGGCTGTCCGCAAACCCAGATCCTCTGGTCTCAGCCTCCCAAGTACTGGGATTACAAGTGTATGCCACCACACCCGGCTGAACATCAAGAAAAGAAATGGCAAAGAAACAGCAATATCAGGCACTATTTTACATAGGTATGTTATTTCCTCATTTCCAGTATTATCCTATTTCAATCTTCAGAGAGATAGGTAGTCCTGTAGGCAACTTCAAATTCACAAAATCTATTAAAAGGCTTGTAGCAAATATAAATAGAACTTGGTAATTATTGAGAAACTAGAGGTAATAAACTATGTTCTTTTTATTATTTAATTTAATCTCCAGAGCCAGGTGTGGTGGTGCATGCCTGTAATCCAAGTACTTCAAGTACTTGGGAGACTGAGACAGGAGTATCGCAAGTTCAGCTTCAGCAACTTGTGAGACCTTGTTTGAAAAAAAAAAGGGGGGGGGATGCAGCTCAGTGGTAAAGGGCTCCCTTTTCCTAATGAGTTACAAAACTTTTTTAGACATAAATTACTAGCATATAATGGTATAAGATGTAAGTAGAATACAACTCTGTCCTAAGCAGATACTTCACATTCTACTAGACACAAGTTAAAAACACACTAAATGTAAAATCAGTCATCAGTATCCAAAAACAACTCACTATAAAAAGCTTCAATATTTTTAAGATATAAAAATAAAACAGGCTGGGAGTACAGCTCAATGGTAGAGCATGTGCTTGATAGGTGTGAGACCCTGGGTTCAATCCCCAGCATCAAAACAAAACAAACAAGACAAAAAGCATCATAAAGAACAAATGAACAATTCAAATCTGTACCCTACTAGTTTATTATTTTAAAAAGTAGTTTTTTCAGGAAGCCAGAATTAATACTTCTATTAAAAAGCCTATTATTGCTGGGCATGGTGACGCATACTTGTAATCCCAGAAGTTGGGAGGCTGAGGCAGGAGGATCGAAGGTTCACGGCCAGCCTCAGCTATTTAGTGCCCTCTGCAACTTAGTGAGACCCTGTTTCAAAAATAAAGAATAAAAAATAGTGCTGGGGGTGTATCTTGGTAGAATGCCCCTGGGTTCAACCCTAGTACTGAAAAATAAATAAATAAAATAAAATCAATTGTTGCTGGATATAGTGGTCCCAGCCTATAATCCCATCTACTTGGGGAGACTGAGGCAGGAGGATCACAAGGCCAGCTTGGGCAAGATAGCAAGACCTGTCTCAGAAATAAACAAACAAACAGGCCCAATTGTTTTATCACATCCCTAATAATAAATGAGAAGCCAGGCGTGGTGGCCATGCCAGTAATCCCAGTACTTGGGAGGCTGAGACGGGGGATCGCAGGTTCAATGACATCCTCAGCAAGAAGTGAGACTCTTATCAACTTAGCAAGACCCTGTTTCCAAACAATAAATTAAAAAATCGGACTAGGGGTGTAGCTCAAGGCAGAGTGGGTTCAATTTCCAATACCACAAAATAAATAAATAAATAAATAATAGATGAGAAATAGAATTGAAACAGCTCAATAGTGAAGGTCTTTTTTTTTTTTCTGTACTGGGGATTGAACTCAGAGGCATTCTACCTCCGAGCTATACCCCCAGCCCTATTTTTTTATTCTTTATTTTGAAACCGAGTCTCACTAAGTTGCAGAGTGCCTCACTAGGTAGCTGAGGCTGGCCGAGAACCCGGATCCTCCCGGTCTCAGCCTCCCAAATGCTGGGATTACAAGCGTGCGCCACCACGCCCGGCTTGAAGGTCATCTGATACAGGAAAATTCTGGCATTTCACAAAATTGTGATTAATTCCATGAGACAAATAATTAGAAAATGATATTAAAAAGACAAGAATAAAATGACTCAAGATTAACAAGTAAAGCCATTTCCTTCGTCCGGTTTTGAATTAAACAACAACTGCATTCCAAAAGTACTTTTCTATAAATAGGACCTTGAATACCATATAACATTTGACTGGTAATCTACTAAGGTCATCAAGGTGCCAATATGATTCACATCTTATGTATTTTGTGTGCTATACTGTTAAAGTTTCATTTTGCTTCTCTTTTGTGTTTCACCTGTAATATCCATCCATAAAAACGCCAGCAAAACCACAATGAAAAAGAGGAGGCTGACTCTTATAGTAGGCCTGCCTCTTGCATTAGTCTTCTGTAGTAAAATAAGTGGAAATTTGCCCATGTTAAGTCAGGTGGAAGAAGAACTTAAGAAGGGCATAGATCTTTTG
Source organism: Graphiurus murinus (assembly GCA_004027655.1). Taxonomy (NCBI): domain Eukaryota; kingdom Metazoa; phylum Chordata; class Mammalia; order Rodentia; family Gliridae; genus Graphiurus; species Graphiurus murinus. Next base: position 8,000 of record PVLC010046777.1, on the reverse strand, counting down.
TTTGTTTATTTTGAGACAGAGTCTCTATGTTGCCCAGGCTGGTCTTGAACTCAGGAGATCAAATGATCCTCCTGCCTCAGCCTCCAGAGTTGCTGGGACTACAGACCACCATGGTGGGCAAAAAGAACCAAGATATTATATAGCATTTTTCTCTAGTATCTAGCCTATCAAAGGAATTAAAGCCTTAAGCCTGATAATACTGGCAGATAACAACAATAACAGTAATATTGGTAGCTAAGATAATAACAAATACTACTTACTAAATTAATCAATATCATTTTTATTTCTTATCTGTGAATTTATCCATTAACTAAACAATAATGATTTGCTTTTTCACTGAATTATATGTAATCAGTTCTATTAAAAGCAGAATCAAGCTGGGCGTGGTGGCACACGTTTGTAATCCCAGCATTTGGGAGGCTGAGACCAGAGGATCTGGGTTTGTGGTCAGTCTCAGCTACCTAGTGAGGCACTTTGAAACTTAGTGAGACCCTGTTTCAAAATAAAGAATAAGTCAGGTATTGTGCTACCTCCTCCATGGTTCTTGTTACTAAGAACTACCTTGGCTATCCTGGGCTTTTTGTTGTTCCAAATGGGTGTTGTCAAATGCTTTTTCAGCATCAATTGAGATGATCATGTGATTTTTGCCTTTGAGTCTGTTTATGTGGTGTATTATAGCTCTGAGGTAGAATGCCCCTGAGTTCAATCCTCAGTACCGCAAAAAAAAAAAAAAAAAAAAAAAAAAGCAGAATCAAAGCTGGCATAAAAATAGTTTGACCATAGGAAAGAAATTAAACTTAGGATCATAATTTACTCAGTCAAAGGAAAATTCTGAATAAAAAGATACTGTTGAATCACTGGAAAGATAAAACTGCCTTGGTTTTGTTTCGTGTGAGTAGATCTACTGAGGATAGTACTGCCCCAGGTCTGATAAGGATATAAAGAAGTTTAAGACAAGTTCTGCTCTCAAGGAGTTTACATTTTAACTAGAGGGATAAATACACAGAATTAGAGAACAAATAAAAAGCCTTAGCCTCTGAGTTCTGTAGAAGATAAGTGATTGGAAAAATGAATGTGGGCCAATGCTGCCAAAAAGTGATTAGTGGTGCATCTATTATTGGGCAGGTGGCACAGATGGAGGGAGGAAGGGAGAAAATGCTGTGGGTGAGATGTCAAGGGAACAAAGCAGGTGCAGGGTGAGGACAGTGAGAAGCCTGAAAGATGTTAGAGCAGAAATTCAAAATTCCCTCCCTCTCTTCCTTTCAGATTGAACCCAGGGCCATTCTATCTCCAAACTATATCCCCAGCCCTTTTTATTTTGAAACAGGATCTCACTAAGTTACTAAGGGTCTTGCTAAGGTGCTGAGGCTGGCTTCAAACCTATAATCCTCCTGTCCTCCTAGCCTCTGAAGTACTGGGATTATAGTTGTGTGCCACCACAACTTTCTTCAATTTTTCTATTTTTAGTATAAAATGTGTGTATAACTCTGAGCTGTCTAAAGTTAGGTGTCAAGATTATAGAAGAAATAGTTGTTGGTTTTGGGAAATGCTCATATATTAGCATATAAGTGCCACCTTTCAAAATAATTCTACTAGAAAGAAATGCAATTATATGATAAAGCTAAAAGTGTTTAATACTATGGAAATCTACAAATAAGAAAAACATTCCATATCAAGCCCTTTATATTCCTGGGATCTGTTTTTGACTGCTATAAAATTCACAGATATATTTATAATACCTATATATCAGATATATCTATATATACACTTTTATATGTATATACATTTGAGATAAAATTTGTACCTTTCCCACAAACAAGTGAAAATAAGCCATAGAAAAACTTAATGTAAGCTTGAAATAATGTCCTTTTTAAACATGTTATTTAACAAATATCCTAAAAGAGCAGTGTAAATATACATCAATGCTATTTTACTTGGAACCACAAGCATAAAGATTCCTCAGTTCTTGCCATGGGAAATAAAACCTAAATCTGATACTCCTTGTCATGGAAAACAACTAAAAGGTGGTTAAACAAAATTAAAAAAAAAAAAAAAAAAAAAGAAAAAAAAAAAAAAAAAAAAAAAAAAAAAAAAAAAAAAAAAAAAAAAAAAAAAAAAAAAAAAAAAAAAAAAAAAAAAAAAAAAAAAAAAAAAAAAAAAAAAAAAAAGGAAAAAAAAAAAAAAAAAAGCTGAAAGATGTTGGTGTGGCACGCACCTTCTGTATCATCGCGCATTTGCTCCACCAAATCTGTCAAATCCTCCCAAGAGTCTTTGCAAACGGCAAAAAGAAAGGAAAAGAAAGATAAAATGTCATGCAAGCCAAGAAAGAAAAGTGCTATTAAAAACAAGCTTTCCAAAAGGATAACTGAAAGGGAAGTTCCTAGGATTCTTTCTGTTTAACACACAGATTAACAGGGAAAAGGACTGGTAATACAACCTACTAAGCAGATATCAGTTATGATTACTAAGTGTGTTTCAAAGCTAAGATTAGTTATTTCAAGGTTTCTAATAAAAAGAAACAAAGATTCATATCCCATAAAAAAGAGATCTTTTCTTGAAAACCAATTAGATTATATTCTTAGTGTACACAACATTAGTATCATCCAACATTTATTTTGATCACTTCAGTGAAGCTGAAAAAACATGTCCAATATTTTTTAGACCCAGGACACATTTCATGATGCAAATGAGTGACTTTTCTTAAAATAATTAGCAAAAACATCTAAACACCCTCCTATGTCTTTTCCCGAAATAAAAATAAAGGAAAGGATACTACTTTGAAGATATACAAAATAAATCACTTAAAATTCAATAAAGCCAGATGTTTATTCAGCATATAGAACTAGAAGGATCTGAGGCAACATCACACAATCAACACATTCATATTTCTGCAGGAAATAAGTGAATATTCAGGTTAAATAGGATAAAGAATATTAACAGCCTCAAGAAAAATCAAGGCATTTCAACAAACAAACTCAGGCAAATATAGAAATTGTGGATCTATATATGTAAAATGTAGAAAGTGTCTTTCACAGAAAAAGCATACAACAAATGTTGGTTATTGTAATTTTGTAGTAAACTGGTGCTAAAATACATTTTAAGTAGACATATTTGCATATGTTTCTTTCAGGTATATTTCTTTGACAATATAATATGCTGCCGTCTGTGTTATATAAGAACAGAGATTCACACAAATATACACCTTTAACCATGTATATTACTTGCTCTACAGATTTCCTATGCCACCTTGCAAGTCAATAGGATGAATATCCCATTTTATTCTTTAAGTAGAAACTATTCTCGTCACCTAGCAAAATAAGCCTATGGTACACTAAAGCAAAACATAAAAATCCTCCAAGATTTTCACAGAAAAATATCTGAAAAGTCGATTTCTAGGGAGGAATGTGTGGTAGTACAGGGGAGCTCTCTGATTTTCCCTTTGGCATATCTCATTTAGAGCACTTTTCTGTTTTTACTTGGACACGTTTTCAGTTTTCTTTTCAAGTGGTATATTATGATTAGACATAACAGTGGGATTTGCTGCTATTTATCTGTAGATGCACAAACATAATTTGGTCAATTTCATTACCCAGTACCTTCTCTGTTTTCTAAAAAAAAAAAGAGTTCAAAGTGTAAAAGTAATGCAATTAAGAGAACGCTCCTCTCCAAGGAAAGGTAAAAGGGCTGTTTTTCCCTATTAAACTTGTTCTCTTCTTTACCTTAGAACCTCTGGATTTTATTGTAATAAAGAATAGATATCAGGGGTTGGGAAAGTACATGCACAGTATGTGCAAGATCCTGAGTTCAATTAAAAAAAGAGTAGAGCCAGGCATGGTGGCGCATGCTTGTAATCCCAGTACTTGGGAGGTCGAGACAGGAGGATCGCAGGTTCAAGGATAGCCTCAGCCAGCAGTGAGACTCTTGTCAACCTAGCAAGACCCTGTTTCCAAATAAGAAATAAAATTGGGCTGTGGGTATATCTCTAAGGTAGAATGCCTCTGGGTTCAATCTCCAGTACCACAAAAACAAGCAAACAAACAAATGAACAAAAACAATTAAAAATAGGGCTAGGGAGCCAGACGTGGTGGCACATGCTTGTAATCCCAGCATTTGGGAGGCTGAGACTGGAGGATCTGGGTTCTCAGCCAGCCTCAGCTACCTAGTGAGGCACTCTGCAACTTAGTGAGACCCTGTTTCAAAATAAAGAATAAAAAAATAGGGCTGGGGGTATAGCTTGGAGGTAGAATGCCCCCGAGTTCAATCCCCAGTACAGCAAAAAAAAAAAAAAAAAAAAAAAAAAAAAAAAAAATAGGGCTAGGGGTGTAGCTCAAAGGTAGAATGCCCCTGGGTTCCATCCCTAGTACTGCAAATGAATGAATGAATGAATGGAAGGATGGAAGAATGAATAAACAAACAAACAAAGTTGTGGCATACATGTGTAATCCCAGTACTTGGGAGGCTAAAACAGGAGGATCACAGGTTCACAGCCAGTCTCAGCTACTTAGTGAGGCCCTCTGCAACTTAGTGAGACCCTGTTTCAAAATAAAGAATAAAAATAGGGCTAGGGGTGTAGCTCAAAGATAGAAGGCCCCAGAGTTCCATTCCCAGTAACACACAGACACACACACAGACACACAGACACACAGACACACACACACAAAGCTACAGCTACTCTGGCTAAACTGCAGCAAGAGTTCCCAATCAAAACACTGACACACAAGGTAAGGGGTATCTCTGTAGTATGTCACGGACAAAACACTGCAACTATCTCTACTCCATATGCCCTGATTAAATGGTTGAAAAAGGAGAGCTTAACAATTCAGTCCTTTTTTTTCTTTTTCTTTCTTTCTTTCCTTCTTTTTTTTTTTTTGGCAGTACTGGGGATTGAACCCAGGAGCATTCTACCCGAGCTACACCCGCAACCCTATTTTTATTCTTTATTTTGAAATAGGGTCTCATTAAGTTACAGATGGTCTAAGTATCTGAAGCTGGCCGCAAACCTGAGATCCTCCTGTCTCAGCCTGCCAAGTACTGGGGTTATAGGTGTGCACCACCATTCCTGATTCAGTCATCTTATTTTTTAAGTGCATATGAAAAAAGAATTAAAAAAAAAAAAATCTCTTGTGAGCCGGGCGTGGTGGCGCACGCTTGTAAGCCCAGCATTCGGGAGGCTGAGACCGGAGGATCCAGGTTCGCGGCCAGCCTCAGCTACCTAGTGAGGCACTCCAAAACTTAGAGAGACCCTGTTTCAAAATAAAGAATAAAAAATAGGGCTGGGGGTATAGCTCGGAGGTAGAATGCTCCTGAGTTCAATCCCCAGTACCGAAAAAAAAAAAAAAAAATCTCTTGTCAAGAGATGAGATAAAGCTGGAATCATACACAGGCTCTGAATTAAAGCATGGCTTATTTAAAGTTTATTTATTTTCCTGGCTATAATTCTGTTTTATGTCTAAGAGAAATAAAACAGCAAATTAATGCTATAGGTCTGGAAATAATCAGGTGGTACTGTAAACTATTTGTTCTTCAGGTTCATGGTAAATCGACAATGACAGCAGTATGGTCTGATAGAAGGGGCCCTGGCTTTGGTGTGGAGACAGAGCTGGCATGCAGGCACTGCTCCAACATGGCCATGTCCTGACACAGTTACTTCTTCACTCTAGATGGAGGATCTGGCTGAAGCTCTTTCTCTCCAGAGAAGTACTTGAATGGGCTCAAAAAGTGCCCCTCCTTTGTTCATGTATCCATGGCTATGCCATTTCTATTCCTGTTTCAGCCTCTCTCCAGTAGCGTCACTGTGGACAACCATGGTATAGTCATACTTTGCAAAGCCTGGGAGTTATTTTGTCTCCTTGAGGTGATGAGTCTTTTTTTTTTTTTTTTTTTTGCGGTACTAGGGATTGAACTCAGGCGCGTTCTATCTCCGAGCTACACCCCCAGTCCTATTTTTTATTCTTTATTTCGAAACCAGGTCTCACTAAGTTGCGGAGTGCCTCACTAAGTAGCTGAGGCTGGCCGCGAACCCGGATCCTCCGGTCTCAGCCTCCCAAATGCTGGGATTACAAGCGTGCGCCACCACGCCCGGCTGATTTAGAGTATTAACTTTTAAAGTGTATTACAGTTTCTTAGGGGAATGCCGTCCTGAAGTCTAAATACTGACAGACCACAAATAACTCATTGAAGGACTGTTGTGGAAATTAAAAACTAATGAATTTATAAAGTACTTAGCACATACATTACAGGTACTCAATGTCAACTTTAGGTTTATTTTTTATTTTTATTTTTTTGCGGTACTGGGGATTGAACTCAGGGGCATTCTACCTCTGAGCTATACCCCCATCCCTATTTTTTATTCTTTATTTTGAAACAGGGTCTCACTAAGTTGTGGAGGGCCTCACTAGGTAGCTGAGGCTGGCTGCAAACCCAGATCCTCTGGTCTCAGCCTCCCGAATGCTGGGATTACAAGCATGCGCCACCACGCCTGGCTTTCAACTTTAGGTTTATAAGAAACCACTGTGTGCTACGTGTTCTGGTTTGGTTACAAACTGTTTTTTTTTTTTAAGTATATCTGCCATAATAATTAAAACAGAGTGAAAGAGACTAAAAAAACAATGAACCTAAATATTAAACACAAAGAAAAATAAGTCAAATTAAGTACAACAGATGACAAATAGTAACAATTAGCAAAGGAATCTCAGGCTACATTTCATTAATGCTAAGAGGATCTGTTCTAATAAACAGTAATCTAGGTCAAGGTTTATCTTTTTACCATTGTATACTAAAACAAAAAAATCAGCAAAGAATGACAAATGGTCCTAGAAAAGGTAACACATTCAGTTATCAATACTTGAGCCATTTAATATTGATGGAGTATCTATAGTGAGCAAAGGACTTTACCTAAGTATGGCCACAGAAGCTACAAAGATGAAAGATCCAGAGAATTGACCTTGAGAAGACCTAAGTAACTACCACACCAAGTTCACAGGCAATTGATACAGTGAGTAAAGATAAAATAATTAAATAGAGTGAGCAGGTGACGCCAGAGGCCCAGGGTGGACAGGGCCTGATGAGGAGTGAGAGGACAAAGCAAAGGGGCCCTAAGTGGAGCTTTGCCCTCTTGCTTCAGTGGCTGCACTAACAGACACAACATCTCTGATAGACTTCAGGCAGAAAGCTGCTGAATAGGACTGAACATTGTAGGCATCTTGGGTGGAATGCAGTACATCTCAAACACACCCTAAGTTTTATTGCTCTAGAAGAAGAAGGAGGAGGAGGAGGAGGAGGAGGAGGAGGAGGAGAAGAAGAATCCCAGTATCCTTTCATCTCAGAAAACAAACCCTACAAATCTTAGAAAATTATGAAATTTCTCATGGCATGAGTAACAGTAAAACTCATTCTCTCCTACTTATTGTCCTGCTAGTACTCTGGAAAAAAATTATCAATTTACACATGCTACACCAACTGTATTAAACACACTGTATCATTTGTATAGTTCAGATTTTAATACAGTGTGAGAAAATACAATCCACTGCAGTAGCAAAAGATTTAAAAAAAAGGTGCAAAAAAGTAGCCAATATAGCCCCTGGTGGCTTGGGAGGCTGAGACAGGAGGATCCAGGTTTGCGGCCAGCCTCAGCTACTTAGTGAGGCCCTCCAAAACTTAGTGAGACCCTGTTTCAAAATAAAGAATAAAAAATAGGGCTGGGGGTGGAGCTTGGAGGTAGAATGCTCCTGGGTTCAATCCCTAGTACCGCAAAAAAAAAAAAAAAAAAAAAAAAGTGCCAATATAAAAGTTTATGATACAGAGCCGGGCGTGGTGGCGCACGCTTGTAATCCCAGCATTCGGGAGGCTGAGACCAGAGGATCCGGGTTCGCGGCCAGCCTCAGCTACCTAGTGAGGCACTCCGCAACTTAGTGAGACCTGGTTTCAAAATAAAGAATAAAAAAAAAAAATAGGGCTGGGGATGTAGCTCGGAGGTAGAATGCCCCTGGGTTCAATCCCTA
>PVLC010046776.1:0-11275 GCA_004027655.1 Graphiurus murinus | reverse complement strand
GGTACTGGGAATTGAACTCAGGGGCATTCTACCTCCGAGCTATACCCCCAGCCCTATTTTTTATTCTTTATTTTGAAACCGAGTCTCACTAAGTTGCGGAGTGCCTCACTAGGTAGCTGAGGCTGGCCGCAAACCCGGATCCTCCGGTCTCAGCCTCCCGAATGCTGGGATTACAAGCGTGCGCCACCACGCCCGGCTTATAGATGCTCTTAAAGGCAATATGTGCCCTTTCATGCCTTGTCATTCTGGGATACTAGTATTTTCCCTCAACTCAGTATTCTCCAGTTATATTGATTTTTTATTACTTGAACATGTTGAGCTCTTTCTCGATTCAGGTTATTTGACTAGCTGTTCCCACTGTCTAAAAAGTCTTCCCAGCCGGGTATAGTGGTGCACACTTGTAATCCCAGTCCTTAGGAGGCTGAGACGGGAGGATCTGGGTCTGTGGCCAGGCTCAACTACTTAGTGAGGCTCTGTGCAATTTAGTGAAACCCTGTTTCAAAATTAAAAAATAAAATACGTCTGGCGATGTAGCCCAGAGGTAGAATGCCCCTGAGTTCAATCCCCAGTACCACACACACACAAAATAAATAAATAAATAAATAAATAAATAAATAAATAAATAAATAAATAAATGAATAAATAAATAGTCTTCCTACCATGTTTTACAAGGCTGACTACTTATCCATCTTTTAGATCATAGGTTACAATCACCTTCTTAATGGAATCTTCCTTTGACCATTTAGCTAGAAAAAAACAAATAACCCTACGTACTCTTTCACCGCACCTTAGTTACTCTACATTATTCTATTTATTACCTTTATAGTACTTATCAAAACTTATAATAGTTCATTTACTTGCTTATTTATTTATTGTAGATTTCTTCATTATAAGGAAGGAGGAGATCATATCAGTCTTATTCTATAGAAGATCCTTAGCATGTAGAAAAATGTCTAGAACATAATTGATGCCAAACAAGTATTTGTAAAGTAATAAATAAATGGGCTCCTAAAATCATACAATTCTCTGGGTTAGAAGGAAATTAAAATGTCATCTCTGACAAATTGTCACCCATTTCTGACATGTCAGCCCTGATGACATGGAATTTCCTATTTTCCCAGGCCTTCAATTCCTCCTTTGGATATATGTGGCCATTAGAATGTTCTTCCAATTTTTACTGAGTTAAAGCATATCATTTCACTGTGACCCAGATATGCTTATGCTACTCCTAGTCCTCAGAGTCCAATTTGCATATGACATTCTTTCAAGTTGTTGAAGACAGCTATCATATCCTCCTTCAACCTGTGCCTTCTTTTCTTTAAACTTAGATTTCCCTAATTCCTTCATCTGTTTCTTGTCTAACAAGATTTTGACTTTCCTCACCAGCCTAGTAACTTATCCATTAACATGTTCCAGTTTGTCTATTTTTAATCGCGCTCAGTGATACCCACACTATTATTCCATGTCCATTGAACAGGACCTTTCCCTGCTTTCATTTAGATACTGCAGTTCTCTTAATCCTTCTAACATCTCTGCGCTACAGACTCAGATTGAACACAAGTCCAGTTAAAGCTCCTTAGTATTTTCCTCAAGTGCTGTCATCAAGTCTCATAGCCATTAACTTATAAAATTATGCATACTTTCAATGACTCATCTTTATTTTTTTGAAATATTTCTAGAGGACAGTTGTTTTTGGAGGGCAGGTGGCCGTTCAGGTACGTGCATTGGTTTAGACTTGAGCTCTGCCCGAGGACTTTATTGTTGCTTTCTCCCCAGATATCTTCCAGTGCATAGGACTCAGCTCTGCAATGGTGATGCAGTGTATCTGCTCTCTGAGTTCTGACAAGAGATAAAACCTTGACACTACTATTATATAATTCTTATCAAAAACTCAGAATTGCCTGAAGGATATTCAGTCCATTTATCATTCCGAATGTCTAAATTACACTTTTTAATCTTGCCAGACCATTGGAGCAATCTCTATTGAGACCCTGGCAGATTTTTTTTTTTTTCTATCTCATAGGACTACTTTTGACAAGTGGTGTTTTTGGATTTATTCCAGTAACCAATACTGAGAAATATAATAGGGAACAACCAAGTGAAATTTGTTCTTGTTTCAATGGTAAGGATGGTGTTACAGATGTTGTTTAGGGTATCCCACAGAGTACTTACCTTCCTTATTCTAAAGACATTTGAGAGAATTTTTTCTCACGTTTCAGGACCAAAATGAAGAAAAACTGAAGATTTTCTTTTTTTACAGGCTTATTGATATTTGATGACCTTGTGTATTTGGTAACTATGCATTTCTCCCTTTCATTTGACTGTTAAGCACCTTAAAGTTATATTTGAGGTCACACATAATAATCATTTCTCTTATGTGATGAGCTATGCTAATTGAAATATGTTTTCAAATGGATGCACTCTTTTCCTTTGCTTTTCTTCCAGTATTTATGGGAAACCACTCCTTTAATACATGTGTCCCTAATTGAACAAACTTCTTGTCTTTTTGGTGTATAACAACAAAAGTATAGGCTCTGGACTGCCAGGATGCATATTTTTTTTCCATGTGGCTCTTTTCTATGTCACTTCTCTCAATGCTGTGATGACAGAAGACAGAATTAGATTATTGTATAGATAGAAACAGAAACAAATTGGGGAGCGAGGAGAAGAAAGCATCTTGAAGATATAACTTGAAATATGATTAGGACTGAATACATATCTACTCTTACAAGTTCTAGTTTTATGCAACCATATATTCCATTTTTTTCTTCTGTAACCCTGAAGCAAGGATTCTACTACATTTACCTAATATGCAATCTTGCTCCCTTTTTTCTATATGCACTTTCCTTAAATACCTTTTTGAATGAATGTCAGTTTACACACACATACACACACACATACAAATATAGTAATATCTATCTTTGTCTATGTATCTCTACATACAGTATGTGTGCAATTGTTTTTGTAATACACAAGGGTGACATTTATGTTTATCTGTACATAAACACATTTTGTAGCACTTGTTTTCATCTTCTTGCCTTACTATGATACTTTTGGATTTATTTTATATTGTACTCTTTCTTCTTACTAACATATCTATCATTTGTATATCAGATCATCGTAAAATAGATATATTCATGTAAATCATTAATCAGTAGGGCAGACTTTGGGCACATGCCTGCTTACAAAAAAAAAAAACTATTATAAAGTTAGGTGCAGCCCATTAGTTAGGATTTGGGTTGGACTATTTTTCAGGAACAAATCCAAACATATGCAATATTTTCCTGACATTCCAAAACATTGTGTTTTCTCCATTTTCGTATTCTATTAATATCTGTTAGTATTTGATATCAATTTCCATGGGACTCCTAACAAAGAGTATATAGATTAGTCCCACTATTTTGGATTTATTTTTCTGATCATAAAAAATACATGTTTACTGAGAACCTTGTGTACTATTTAAATACATATAGAATAAAGCAAAATTCACCTCAAATCCAACCACCAGAGAGAATCATTAACTTTTTGGTACTTTATCTTTGTCATTTCATATGCATAAAAAAAAGACATCTTTGTATCTTTTAACAAAACTGTGTTAGATCCTATTATATATTTCTTTTTTCACATCTTTAAACTCATAGGAATTTTCTCTGTTTTTGAATATTTAGGTAAGCTGCTTATACCTCTTTGATACAGTTTTCTCATGTTAACTTTTGCCTTGTAGTGTAAAGTCACTGAGGTTTGGACTTCTTTGCATCTGAATTAGGATATATATACTACATAACTTTGTCTTCACGAAGCCTGCCTATTAGTACAAGGTATTTCTTAGGGCCCAAAATGGGAGTTCCCTGTATTAATTTTATTACTATAGTGCTCTTGTGTGGCTCTAGAGTGTGAATTTGGATTTCAGATGTCTGTACCTTTGTTGTTGGTGCCAAAATTTCTCCAAATTACAACATTTTCCCTTAATGCTTTGTTATGGTTTTTGCACTGATCTTTGTTTTAGTAAGATACCTTTATTACAATGAAAATAAAGTATTTTTCTTATGAATTTTGAAATTGAAATTACATTTGCATGCTTCTGAACTTTCTTTGAACCTGGTGAAATGTACACTATGATTATCTGGTTTTCAAAGGCCCAAACAATTGTATTTTAGATTTGTTTGCAACCATCAGCAATTGTGAAAGTAGCTGTGAAAATCCAAGAAAGAGGTTTTAGAATTGCATTCCAAAGATTATTTCTTAGACCTACCCATTCAATACCATAGAGTCATTAATGTGAATCTGTTTTATAGGTTCCCTCAACCTTTTCAAATCTAAAACTCTAGACTCTTTTTGACTAGAGTTTAAACTAGTAGTAATTATTTAAAACAATACTATATCAGTGAACCAAGGCATTGGTAAGTTTTAGCCAAAGTTTTCTAGCTCAGGATAGTTTTCTACATGGTATCTTCCTGTACAGTATCAGTATATGGACTAGTGGGGACAAAGCCATATTCAACTAGCCAGGCCCAAGGTACAGCTCAGAAGGCTAGTCTTGCAGTACTGTTTTCTTGTTTGAAACATGTTCCTACTCCATGACCATGAGGTTGATCACAATATGAAGTCCACTCTTTCTCTTCTCTGGCTTTGAGAAAAATCCCATTATTTCAGGTGTTACCACCCACAGAGTTTCATTTACATATCTCATCCTGGGTGTCTACCTCTCCTGAGAGATTAGTCTCAGTGCCCATTTTTAAATCTCCTTCCCATATTCTCTTTATTTAATAATGATACTACCACAAAGAAGACCATTTATGGTATATTTTTTATATGTCACACACTGTGCCAAATACTTTATGTACATGTTCAAGGCTGAGGCTATTTATGCACATTTTCAGAAATATAACTCTTAAATAATTCCTTTTTAAAAGCAGCTTGCAGCTTGCAGCTTAGCTTAGATATTTAGATATTTCTGGGTAAAGGAGATGGGGAAAACTGGGTATGTTTTAATGTTGGCAGTTCATGCAGTTTATAAGACTTGACTAGTTGACAGGTGTGTGTGTGTGTGTGTGTGTGTGTGTGTGTGTGTGTGTGTGTGTAAAAGAGAGAGAGAGAGAGAGAGACAGAGAGAGAGAGAGAGAGAGAAACAGAGAGAGAGAGAGCGAGAGAGAGAGAGAGAGAGAGAGAGCGAGCAGCCTGCCTTTCCTTGGTTTTATAAAATTTCTCTCTGAAAACCTAGGTTTGGAAACAATAGGGATTAAAGAGTATGATTTGCTCTATTAATATATTTCATTTACTTTACAAGAGAACTCGCTATGGGCTCTCCCTAAATAGCTAGCTCCCTCTATGCATTTTAAATTTGATTGGACTTGCAAAAATTTGATTTACCTTCAAATTCCCAGACAGATATGTGCAGAACAAGACTGGTATGAAGCACACTCTGCTCCAGGCATCCTTGTGTAGATGAGTTATTTGACAGTAGGAGGCGAATGGGGTAAATTTCAAGCTTGACTCCAGAGGCCAGTGAGGGAAAAAGCAAATTATAAACTCTTTTGGCAGATTTTTCTGGAACTATCACTCTAATTCTTAGTCCTCTGCTTGCTTATAATTATGAAGTCACAGTACAGTGCTCACAGATTTTACAAAATGCTTTTACATTCTTTTTCTAATTTCAAAGCTTATGGTCTCTGTCACATGGAGAATGGCACTTTCTCTTTCTCCTGCCTGTCAGAACCTTCCCACGCCTTAATATCCACTTTTCTCATGACATCTTTCTTCACTGCTCCAGGGAGAGGCAGTGATTTCTTTTTTCTTTCTTACCTTCAGTTCAGTTCAGCAGATATTTGAGAGTGTGAGGCAAAATGAATAGACACATTCTCTGTCTTCAAGAAGAGGCAAGGACATAAAGATAAGGCCAGTGCTTGGCACTGTGCCTAATATATGGTGGGCGGCATTCAGTAAGTATAAGGTGACTTAATTCTTACCTGATACCTAGAGATGTGTGTGATGTCGGGTGTGTGTGTGTGTGTGTGTGTGTGTGTGTGTGTGTGTGTGTGTTTGTGCATGTTTCTATGGGAATTACCTAATATGACTATATATGTTTGAATTGGGGCCAGATTAAAGGAAATTTCTTAGAATAGGTCTTGTCTTCAATGGTAATAGTAATTATGACTATTAAGTAATCTTCCAAACATTTTACATTCATTAATTTAATCTTCACAAAAATTCTCATGAAACAATTAAGTAGTATTATTCTTCCTACTCTACAGACAATGAAATCCAAGCTCTGAGAGGCCAAAGGACTTTTCCAGGGTCACATGGTCAAAAGGAGCTGGAGCCAAGATCAGAATCCAAGTGACACCCTTCACTGCTGTGTAGGGTGGCCATATATTTTCCTCTAAACCAAGTTGCATCTAAACATGAAAGAGGATGATTTTAAGTAATGAAAACACTAATAACTAATAATTAACACTGTCCCAGGCAATCTGGGGTATATAGCCACCCTCCCAACAGTCTTTGCTTACCAGATTCTACATTCCCATAAAATATGTGTGGTAGTTTGCAAAAATGATGTCTTGCAACATTCCCAGTTGTTCTTGGCCATCTTCTGTAGCTCCTAGTACCACTGTGAGTTATGAGTAGAATATATTATAAGTAACTAAAAATGACCACTGACCTTGATATCTAATTCAAGAAATCAGATGGTCTAGGTTGCTTTTTATTGTCTCAAATTAAAAGGTAGCTAGTGTCTTCTATCTCAAATAATAGGAGTGGTGGAGAATGGGGAAGGAGGCAGAAGGAAAATTGCTACAGTATGACAAAACATATGGGGACATGGGAAGGATTGTTGGCAGAAAGGAGGAAGAAGAAGTAGTGATAATTTATTCTATGCATTCAGGGATAGTGGATTTGAGACTGCTTTAAACCTGTTAGTCTTAGTCTTTTTTGAGTCATTGTTCACATGATAAATAAATTCCCTGGATGTGCTTACATTAGAACCCCACATCATTTGTGATGTCTCAATATGGGCTGCAGATCAGCACTAAAATGGAAGTGAATGAGAGACTTTATGATTGAGATAACTTTGAGTTTATTCAATAAGTAAATCACTCTAAATTTCTGTACCTTACTTATGAGTAGTTGCAAATTGTTTTCTGCTCATTTCTATGTCCTAGAAAAATGTTTGAAACCATACTCCAAGCTACAAAAGAAATATCTTGCATAAGATTCAAGTTTACTAGATTGCTGTCTAAAATTGGAAATGGTGTAACCCTGGCCATCTTTCATTTCCAAAAGAGATATCCTATTTACTTAGCTCTTTCCTATCAATTCTGTATTCTGTGTGAGTTTGTGAGCTACTTGCCCTATTAGCACCTATAGATGACATCTTCTTATTTGTTTGGTTTCTGGGCCTTTCTGCATGGCTGGATTTTCATTTCTAACCATTCTTCAATTTCATGTTTGCACGCTTTCTCTCTTTCTCTAACTTGAGAGTCAGTGTTAGAGTTCAATTTTATTGTGAATGCACATATGTTATATTCTGATACAAAGTAATATGAGAAAGGATTTTTGCCAAAGCATACTAATCACTGTAAATATTTCCTGTTGTTATTCAAATTTGTAATGAATTTTAATCAGGTAGAAATGTCCTTAATTAGTCCAATTTGAAATTCAAAATTAATCCACTGAAATAATGTATGACAATGATGAGTTTAAATCTATGCATTTTTCATTTTTAAGGTGAAAAATGGTTACTGAATAGATATCAGTTTTTCTCCATTTAGTGTCTCACAAAAAACTGATAGGATGGAATGATTCTTAGAAGTTCTGATGCTACAGTGTAGAAGAAGCTTCAGATCAACATGATGTGGGAACGCTTGCTGATTTCTCCAAACAATGATGTTGTCTTTGAGCAAGGGTAACTTAGAGAGACTCTTAAAAAAAAAAAAAAAAAAAGGTCTGAGGTACAGCTTAGTAGTAGAGCGCCTCTGGGTTCAATTCCCAGTACCCACCCCCTCCAACACACACACTGCTGTCCTATTCAATGGGATATAACTGCTGTCCTATTCAATGGGAGAATTTTAACTCTGTATAGTCTAGTTTGGGCATACAAAGTTGGAATTCATGATCTCCAGTCAACTGATAATTCCACATTTGCCTATCCCACAGGTCTGTATTTTCCTACATAGCAAACAATCTTTGCATTATCTACCATACTTACTCCATCAATATGGTCTTTGCTGCTGCTGAATTCTTCTTTATCTCCTACTAGATTACCCTACTGCTCCATTTTTGTTAATTTTAGACCTACATACTTGTATTGAAAGGAAATGGACTATAGTGGTAAAAAGATAGACTCTAGATTTCTTCATCTTCATGGCTTGCTATGAGGCTTGCATATGCTGAGCATATAAAGCACTTTGTACGGTGCCAGGCACATACTAAGTGCTGACTGAGCAGTGATGTCATGAAGTGTTTCTCTCCACATCTACTTGCTGAGCCAATTGTCTCAGAGTTGTTTTATTGAAGTAAAATTGATTCCTCTGGTGAAATGAGGCAAATCATTTTCAAGATTGTGAGGTTGTGATAGGATGAGGTGTATGTGTGTGTGTGGGGGGCTTACCTCCAGAATCCCCTTGTCTCCACAGGTAGGTGTTAGGAACTGTGATAACTGTCACTTTCCTAAGACATAGTGACTACGGAAACACTACCTGTGAGATTTTGAGCACATAGTTATCATGTAGCAACTGCTTCCTACTAAGTTTGAACCAAGGAGTAACTGCCATTGAGTTGGAATAGTCATTATGCCATTTTTAGGCCTTAAAAATGTATTGTTGTAACTACCTGACAAAATTGAGGGGAAAAAAAGACCCTGAAGAATTCTTTTCCTTTATTGGTGCATTGTAATTATACAGCATAATGAGATTCAGAGTGATAGAAACATACATGCATGCATCACTTGGTGTGTTTTCCTCTGGATCCTACCTCACTCCTTCCCTACACATATTATTGAGATTAGTATTCACAGATGAACTTCATATAGCATTATTTGAATTGTTTCCTTCATAAAGTATCCCCTTTCCCCTCCTTCCTCCCTCCCTAAACCCCCTTCCACTCTTCATTTATCTGAAGTCTCTTTTGTTTCCTATTTTCTCTTTAGTTTTCACATATGAGTGGAAACACATAGCCCTTTCACTTTCTGAGACTAGCTGATCTTGCTTAATATAATTTTCTCTAGTTCCACCCATTTTCCTACAAATGACATATTCTTTCCTTTATGACTGAGTAAAATTCCAGTGTGTGTATATACCATAGTTTTGTAATTCATTCCTCTCTTGATGGACACCTAGGTGGTTACATAGTTTGGTTATTGTGAATTGTACTGCTATAAACATGGATATGCATGTATCCCTTTAATATTCTGAATTCAATTCCTTTGGAAAAAATCTAAGGCATGGAGAGTACAAAATACTGCCTGTGAGCCAACTTGCCCCCCTGAGATTTTGAGTACACAGTTATTGTGTGGCAGCTTCTTGCCAAATTTCATGCTAGTAGGTTTGAACCAATTAGTAATTGCCATTGAATTGGAATAGTCATTATGGCATTTTTTTTTTTTAGCCTTAAAAATTGTTTCCATTGTAACTACCTGACAAAATTGAGAGGAAAAAATCCTAAAGAATTCTTTACAAAAGGGAAAGAGGTAAATCAAATATAATGAACTTGGCCTACATTCATGTTGCAGCTGTGGGTATAGAGCAAGCATGAGCCCTTTCCACTCTTTGTCGTCAATAACCGAAAGTTTAGGTAGTGGCCAAAATGTGCGTTTCTGAAAACATAGATTCTGATGGAAACTTCTTCAACTCTTGTCCTACTGTCTGTGTTTAGAAATTCTAAGAACTGGCAGTAGGGACGAGGAAATCCCAGGACTAAAGAATTCTAACAGTAAATATAGGGATAATGAGCTCCTACGTGGCAGTAGAATCTGATTTACCTAAAATGCATGGGCAGCTGGTAGTGACAGAAGAACAGAATCTCCGTTTTCCTCTTGTTTTATTCCCCCAAATTATCTAAATATGTCTTTTACACCTGCTGCAGGGTTCCAATAAGAGATGCAATGATTGTGAACTAGAAATATTATATTATTATGTTAAATGAGATTAGTCAGTCTCAGAAAGTCAAAGGCCCTATGTTTTCTTTCCTTTGTGGAAGCTAGAGAGAAAACAGATAACAAAAGAGACCTTAAATAATGCAGAAAAAGACCTACAAAATAGTTGCAGGGAGTTAGGGTAGTATGTCAGGGAGGGAAAGAGGGAGGATTGAAGGAGGAAACAGTTGAAATAATACTATGGTGATATGTGAAAGCACTACTACCAATCTTACTAACACTTGTGGGGAGGGAGGAGGTGGAGTAGGGTGGGATATGGAGTGAAATACACCAAGAGTGTATGTGTACACATGCTTTTATCATACTGAACCTCACTAATAAATTTTTATAAAAAGGAAACAATGCTTTGTAGGTGACCTCAAGTTGCATAATAATCACACCCAGAACATTTGTTTCAAATGCTGATTCTGGAGACTCATCTGTCCTCATTTAAAGATCCTCCAGTGTTTGTTTTTGTTTGTTTGTTTTGTTTTCCCTCCTGTACTAAAGATTGAACTTAGGGTTCTTGAACATGCTTGACAAGCACTCTCCCACAGAGCTACATTCCCAGTCCTTTTTTATTTTCTATTTTGAGATAGGGCCTTGCGGAGGGAGGAAGCTCCTCTTTCGGATTCCTGAGTCTCTGGGATTATAGGTTTGCACCACCATCACTGTGCCTGGGCTGCACACCAGTGTTTTTTTGGTACAGGGTATTGAACTCAAGGGTATTCTACCTCTGAACTATACCTTCAGCCCTATTTTACTTATTTTTTTTTATATTGAAGCAGGGTCTTACTAAGTTGTGGAAGGCCTCACTAAGTTGCTGAGGTGGGCCTCAAACCTGTGATCCTCCTGTCTTAGCCTCCCAAGTACTGGAATTACAAGCATGTGCCACCATACCCAGCTTAGACCAGTGTTTTTTATGTGTTTCTACACTTAGAAAATGACTGCAGCAGTAACTCTTCAACAGTTTCTATACATGCATTGTTGGGAAGTATAGATCTGTATTCTCGTATTTGATACCCTTCCTTCAAATTCTCCATTGATCCTGACAGTCTGCACCTCCTGCTGTGTCATCACTCTCTCAGAATTTCTTATTATTTTGTCTCCAGGATCTCTCCAGGCTTTTCTGTTTTTGAAAAAAAAAAA
>PVLC010046775.1:0-11323 GCA_004027655.1 Graphiurus murinus | reverse complement strand
CTATCTATCTATCTATCTATCTATCTATCTATCTATCTATCTATCTGCTTGCTTATTTTTGCAGTGCTGGGGGTGGAACCCAGGACCTCGTGCAGGCAGGCAAGCGCTCTACCACTGAGCTGCCTCCCCAGCCCCACCCATATATTTTCAATCATCTCTGGATTGTCCAACGCGAAAGCGACGTCAGTCACTGTTCTGTGTTGTTTAGGGGAATGATAAGAAATCAACGCCGGAGGGAGGGTCTCGGGCAGTCGTGTGGCCTGTGTCGAGAGCCTGCGTTGTTCTCCTCCTCCTGAGATGCTGCTGTCAGGTCAAGAAGAGCCTTCCTGGTGACCGGCCATTTTCAGGGGAGAAGAGCAACACGCCTGTGCTTTACGAGGTCCAGCAAAACCCGGGCTCAAATCTAGAGAGGTTGGAAAACCCCCAAGGAAACAGCCTCAGCCTGTTTCTGACAAGGGGATTCCTTAACGGGGCTGTTAAGAAATCCCATTACTTCTGCTTTTGAAAACCACTCAGAGAGCTCTTCCTTCTCCCTGGAAGCGGCACCGGTGGCCCTCTGATGACGGTCATGTCACTAGTGGCCTGGCGTCTTCCTGCTTGGAAATGTTGTCATCTGCTGCTGTAGAGGGGAATAATTTGAGCAGAAAGCAAAGGGGCTGCTGGCCTCAGATGAGTTGGTAGCTTATGTTTTGTTTTTTTCCTGTATCCTCGGGGCAGTGCTACACCAAATGTTCCTAGTAGACCCAGGCCGGGTGCAGACTGTGTTTTTGTTAACTTGTGTACACTGTGTAAAGCAAATGCTGAGGGTAAGCGTTTCCAAGTTGAATAGAAATGGCACCGAGCAATTATGTAGCTGTCCAGTTGAGTAACAAGTTGAGCCTTGTATTTTGTATGCTTTTGTGTGTGTGTGTGTGTGTTGTACTGAGGATTTATTCCAGGGTCATTCTGCCTCTGAGCTACACCCCCATCCCTATTTTACTTTTTATTTTGATATAGAGTCTTGCTGAATTACTATCTGCTGGCCTCAAACCTGCAACCCTCCCATTTCAGCCTTCCAAAGACTGGAATTACACGTGTGTGCCCCTGCACCCAACTTGTATTTTCTTTTCTTTCCTTCCTTCCTTCCTTCCTTCCTTCCTTCCTTCCTTCCTTCCTTCCTTCCTTCCTTCTTTCCCTTCCCCCCCTCCTCCTCCTCCTCCTTTCTTTCTCCTCCTTTCTTTCTCCTCCTTCTTTCCTTTCTTTCTTTCTTTCTTTCTTTCTTTCTTTCTTTCTTTCTTTCTTTCTTTCTTTCTTTTTCTTTCTTTCTTTCTCTAGTAGTTAGTTATTATGGTGTTTGGCTACTTTTGGAAATAGAGACCTCTGGCTCTCCCCCACACATCATTCAGGAGGCAGTGTCCCATAGCGGTTGTTTCCTCCGCTACCTTAATATTCTTTCTTTCATATCAGATCTCTCTGCACATCAGTTGAATCAGAACTCTGTGTGGACAGTGGAGGCCTCAATGTTACCCTTTTCTGTAGTATTCCCCCCCCACCCCCGCCTCCAGTTACCTTAATGTGGGTCGTGGTAGAGATGCCCTAGGTAGGTACTGTGCTTGATTTTGCTGCAACGTTTGGGAATACTGAATACTTGTTGATTCCCATAAGGGACAGGATGTCCCCCCAGGTAGGGCTTTCTGTATTCCTGTCACCTGCTTCATCTTTGTCTCAAAATGCTCTCCCAAGAGGAGATAGGGAGGCCCAAGAGGCAGTCCCCAGGGCTGGGTAGATTTGGTGATGTGCATAGATGTAGGCCTGGCCTCCTGAGCCCCTAATCTAGCAAAGGCGGGCGGCTGGCTGGACATAAACCCTCAGGTAGCTGTCGTTGTAAGGGTCAGTGTGGACCCCTGGGGAGGGGACCTGTGTTGGGCGGTGGTCTAGGCCTGGCTGGTGAGAAAGCCAGCCATGGGGAGAAAGGCGTTCAGCCATAGTGGCCTTAGAAACATATTAGGAGTAATATTAGGATATTGGTAACTAGTAATGTTAGAATATTAGTAGCTAGCCAGGTGTGGTGGTGCAGGCTTGTAATCCCAGCATTTGGGAGGCTGAGACCGGAGGATCCAGGTTGGTGGCCAGCCTCAGCTACTTATTGAGGCCTTCTGCAACTTAGTGAGACCCTGTTTCAAAAATAAAGAATAAAAAATAGGCCTGGGGGTGTAGGTCGGAGGGAGAATGCCCCTGGGTTCAATTCCCAGACACACACACACACACACACACACACACACACACACACACAAAGAATATTAGTAGCTAATCTTAAGGCACAAGCAATGTTAGTTAGCAACTGGTGTGTTAGAATCTTAGCTGCAGATAAGACCCACCAAGGCCACCCAGATAAGTCACGTGCATTACCACATTGGGTGTAGCCAATGAGAAGAGACCAGCTCGTAGGCTTGACCAATCAGGAGAAACTTGGCTCCTGGACTCCCACTGAAATAGGGTATATAAACCCAGCACAAGAACATACTGCGCCCTCTCGTCATTGCCTGACGGAGTCCCTGCTGTGTTGGGGAGCCTCAGACCTATTGTGGAATTCAAACACCGGGCCCAAAGCTGGCCCGCTAGACACAACCTTTGACTCAAATACGGTGCCTGTGAGTTTCTCCTGGGTCCGATGACTGGACATTTAGATCTAGACTTGCATTTAGGATTCGACTCAGAGCAGAGTTGGAACTTGGATTGGATTTCTGGTCTGGGTACTTGTCAGCCGAGTGTGGAACCCTACTAAAGAATCGTTTGAGCATTGAACAGGTCCAGCTTGTTCACTTGTTCTTGACCTCGCAGGGTCCTGGCTTTTTGGGACTTGGCAGACCTCCCTTTAGCAGAATGTTCTCTGGTTCTGCCCATGTTCCCGCAACACGTTGAAGCAGTCGCTTCTTCTTCACGGCTGAGTACAATTCCATGGTGTGTATAACGCGAGAATATTGTGGCGACACGTACACACCCCTGTCCACGGCAGCACAATCCTCAATAGCCAAGTTACGAAACCGGCCTAGGTGTCTGCCAACAGCTGAGTGGACAGAGATTTGCCTGGCTGGCAGGCATGTGGAGTTATTTTCTGTGCCTGATTTTGGGCAAACTGAAAACTAGGCCATTTATTAAAACAAAACAAAACGAAACAAAACACTTTAGGAACTTTGATTAAGGCAAGGTGGCTGGCGAGGAAAAACAGAAGGAAGGAAACACCTTCTTCCCCTCTCCCAGGCAAGCTGGTAGCCGTGTGTGCATGGGTGTGAGTGTGTGCATGTGTGTGAGTGCGTGCGTGCGCAGGCCGCCCTGGGCCGAATCACGCCTGATAATGACACTTCACCAGAGTTTTCTGCATGCCAGGAATTCCCTCCTCGCCCTGCCCAGTGAGGCGGACATTGCTGTTTTGTCCTCCGTGTTTGTCGAGAGGAACCTCACCCCAGCCGGGAGCCCTGTGTCCAGGTCACACCCAGCCACAGAGCTAGGCCGCCCGCACGCCCCCAGCCCAAGCCCGCAGCCCACTCCCAGCCCATACTGGGCTTCAGGCTCTGCAGCCCTGGCTGTGTGGGGGAGCAACCAGGGCTCTTTCTGGTGGCTTCAATCCAGATGATTAGTGATGCTTGTGACCCTTTTTATTCTCTCTTTGTTTTTTTTTTTTTTTTTTTCCAGTACTGGGGACTGAACTCAGGGGCATTCTACCTCCGAGCTACACCCCCAGTCCTATTTTTTTTTTTTTTTATTCTTTATTTTGAAACAGGGTCTCACTAAGTTGCGGAGTGCCTCACTAAGTAACTGAGGCTGGCCAAGAACCCGGATCCTCCCGTCTCAGCCTCCCAAATGCTGGGATTACAAGCATGTGCCACCACACCCGGCTACCCTTTTTATTCTCTTCCTTCTCATCCTTCATTTCTTCTTTTCTTCCTCTCTCCCTTCCTTTCTCACCCTTCCTTCCTTCCTTCTTTCCTTCCTTCCTCCCTCCTTCCCTCCCTCACTCTCTCCCTTCCTTCCTATTGAATCCATTTTACCTCTGAGCTACCCCCAGCCCTCGTTTTGATTTTTTTTTTTGAGACTGCATCCTAAGTTGCTGAAGGTCTCGCTAAGTTGCTGAGGCTGGCCTCAAACCTGTCGTCCTCCTGCCTCTACCTCCCAAGTACTAGGATTGCAAGCGTGTGCCTTAAGGTAATGCCAGCTTCCTCTTGGCTGCCTGAAGTTAATCGTAGTTGGAAGGTTTATCTGCTGGCCTGGGCTTTCTCTCAAGCCTGAGAGGACAGGAGCTCAGAGCCCTGCACTCAGGGGAGGGCAGAAACCCAGGGGCCCCGCCCTGAGCTGGGAGGCGTCCGCCTGCCTGGCCCAAACCTGGACAGGGGTGGGGAGCCGCAGGCCAGCACAGGTAAGAAACCCGGAGCTCCTGGCTCTTCACAGCAAAACTCAGCCTCCTGCGTGAGACTCCAGGAGGCCGGGGATACGCCATGCAAGATGGAAGGCCCCTGGGCGGGGTTTCCTTGGTTTACTCCAGGGGCTGGGGCTCCCCCTGCCTTCTTT
Source organism: Graphiurus murinus (assembly GCA_004027655.1). Lineage (NCBI taxonomy): Eukaryota > Metazoa > Chordata > Mammalia > Rodentia > Gliridae > Graphiurus > Graphiurus murinus. Next base: position 6,778 of record PVLC010046775.1, on the reverse strand, counting down.
GAGGGTGTCTGTAAGTCCCTGTCTTCCTGTGCTGCTGGGAACTGGCTTGCTTAGAAGCCATCTCTCTTCCTCTGGCTTCCCCTGTATTTGAAGCTGGTCTTCCATTCAGGCCGATGGAACTCTAGGAGGGAGACGCAGATTCCAGAACATTCTGGGGGCACACAGGACTCACAGATGCCTGGGGAGATCTCCCTCCTTCAACTTTGTGTCTTCCCTTTCCTACTATTACCAGAGTAATAAGATACTTGTAAGCAGATGCAAATCCAGGTACTTAGGCCCTTAGCGTGGCTGTATTAGAAATTATACTTAATCCCTGATAGAGCACTCTCTCTAAGATGTGGCATTTTTTTTTTCCCTTCTACAATATTCAGTAAGTACCACAGGGAAAAATGGCAAAGCATGGTTCCCTTTTGAGAAGAGCAGTATTGGTAGTTCTTTTTGTATAGTGAAAGTGATTTTTTTTTTTCTTTTAAAATAATAATGAAGTTTGAAACGCGGGGACCGTCCTCCTAAGTTGAATAAGCATGTTCTAGTGAGCGTGATAATTACCAGAGCCCCATGGGAGCTGACAGTGGAGTCCGGGGGCCTTTGTGGGGGTATAAATGCTGATTCGCAGAGGAAATGAGAATGGTAAAATTAGTCTATATAAAATTTGCCTCTTCCCAGCCGGGTGTGGTGGCGCACGCTTGTAATCCCAGCATTCGGGAGGCTGAGACCAGAGGATCGGGGTTCTCGGCCAGCCTCAGCTACCTAGTGAGGCACTCTGCAACTAAGTGAGACCCTGCTTCAAAATAAAGAATAAAAAATAGGGCTGGGGGTATAGCTCGAAGGTAGAATGTCCCTGAGTTCAATCCCCAGTACCACCAAAAAAAGAAAAAAATTTGTCTCTTCCCCCCCAGCACCTGGGGATTGGTCCCGAGCTCCAGTAGGGAGCTTGAACAGAAGTTATTTGTGTGTAGATAACACGGTTTCACCACTCCGACGTGTCGCCCAAAGATTTCTCGATGGGAAGGACCCCTGGCCATGGCCTCTGTTCCACAGTGGCGGCGGCAAGCAGCCAAGCCCCCAGCAACTTAGGAAGGCTGTTTCAGGGTTCACCTAGGAGGTTGAATGCCCAGGGGTCAGTCCCCAGTACCTTCCTCCCAAATGCCCCAAGTGAACATTTATTGAGTGCCTGCGTGTGCCCTGTTTCTAGTCTAACGCTAGATAAGTAATACATCACACATTGAATTTTTATCCACCCTTTTTTTTTTTTTTGGTCTTCTCAGTTGTAACCCTGTGTTACCTGGCCACATATGACCCATCGTATCTATTGTCATGTGAGAAAAGTTATTTTGAAGGATGGTTAGCAATGTTGGGATTTATACCTTTTGGGTCCTGGGTTGAGGGGATTGTTGGCTGACAGTTAATGAATTCAGCGAGATTTGATATAACATAAGATAAGATACTGCACTTGTCCTTGCAAGAACGGCCAGAGCAGGCGGAGTGGGTGCTACCGGTCCTTTCACCTGCTCCAAAGATGTGTGAAGACACCTAATTGTCCAGTCGGAGAGAAAGCTCATTAAATGTTTGGTCCAGATAATTGTAATCACGGGACCTGTGATTATGTGAGAGCTAATCGGAAATTCTTTTGGAACTTTAATTATTTTCTTTGATCTAAGCACATCAATGATTAACCACAAGATATGTGAAGACCGTGCTTTTTCGCTCCTCCTCGGAAGCAGGCCCAGGATTTCCCCAGGTTTAAGGCCATTTTCGCGCCTTCTCTTTGGACACGACCAAGACTTCTCGGGCATCTGGAAAATTCATGCGTCCGGGCGGGCCTGTTTTAATTTTCATTCCTTAATCTAATTTTAACTTTAATCCTCCTTTGCAAGTCTAATTCAGATGGTAAGCAAGGTAGCTGAAGTATATTAGAAACTGTATTAAAAAAAATCTCTTCTGGGGCTTCGCTGCACGCACTGAGAATCATTGCCAAGGTCCTCATTACGAATTCATTTTTCAGCATACAAAATGAAGATGGCTCAGAAATCGTTCTTTCTGGTTCTGTCTGTCTTGATTTGATTCCTCCACTGTTGTTGCCTGGAAGCGGTGTTACCGGGTCATGTCCACAGGGGGCGCTGTGGGCCCCGTGTCATTTCTGCTGTCACCTCTGAGGTGTGGACCCACGCGGTTATTTCCTGAGGCTGACCTGATCGGCTGTCCCATGATTCGTGTTTCAGCCATGATAAACCCAATTTCTTCCCCTGAATGGTAACCGGTGTCCGTGTCGTTAGTGAGAATTACTGAGGGGAGATGAACCCGAGTGGTTCTGGTCTTCCTTTTTGATTTCACAGGGCTGAGTCTTCAAGGTTCAGGTTTTATATTGTGAATGCATTGTGTGTGTGTGTGTGTGTGTGTGTGTGTGTGTCATACTGAGGATTGAACCCGGGGCATTTTATCTCTGAACTACACCTCCAGCCCTATTTATTTTATTTTCCATTCTGAAGCAGAGTCTCACTAAATTGTGAAAGGTCTCGCTAAGCTGCTAAGGCTGGCCTTGAACCCAGAGCCTCCAGTCTCAGCCTCCCAAATGCTGGGATTACAAGCATGCGCCACCACGCCCGGCTTATTTATTTCTCGTTCTGAGTCGGTATGTTTTGAAGGACTTCGTATAGTATTTCAAAATAATATTATAATCCCAGTACCTGGGAGGTTGAGATAGGAGAGTCGCAGATTCAAGGCCAGCCTCAGCAACTTAGCAAGATCCTATTTCAAAATTAAAAAAATAAAAAGAGCTGGCGTGTAGTTCAGAGGTAGAGTGCCCTTGGGTTCAATCTCTCTTGAGTACCCCCCCCAAAAAGTCAGGACTTTGTGGCGGGCGTGGTGGCGCACGCTTGTAATCCCAGTACTTGGGAGGCTGAGACAGGAGGATATGGGTTCGTGTCTAGCCTCAGCTACTTGGTGAAGCCCTCTGCAACTTAGTGAGACCCTGTTTCAAAATAAAAGAATAAAAAATAAGGCTGAGGGTGTAGCTCAGAGGTAGAATCCCCCTGGGTTCAATCCCTAGTACTGCAAAAAAAAAAAAAAGTAGAGACTTTGTGAAATGAATCCATTAAAAGACTTAGGAGCCGTCCATTGCTCCTATTTTCTGTGTGCATCAACAATTCGGACTTGAGGTTGTCTTCTTGTTCTTGTTGGTTTTGCATATGTGCCCCACCACACCTGACTATAATACCCTTCTTAGTACCATTACTTTCCCGGTAGTTTTAGCTTTCTTTCTTATTTCCTCTGTTACAATAGTGACCCAGTTCGAGATCCGTGGTGACCTTTGCCTTTTGTCCCTGCTTTTATGGAGAAAATTGCCGCAGCGGGTAGAGGCTGGAGCTGTCCCCGGCTCCCTGGTCGGCCGTGCTGTTGTGTGTGGATGTGGGCCTCTTGCAGCGTCCCCGTCCAGGGCTGCAGAGAAGTGGCCGTTACAGCCAGGCCACGCGCTCTCCCAGTGAGGGACGCTGAGCCAGCGTGCACAGCCACCAGCCGGGGACTGCGGTGCGTCCAGACATCTGAGGCTGGCCTTGATCCTGTGATCCTCCTGTCTCAGCCTCCGGAATCCTGGGATTACAGTGTGCACCACTCTGCTGAACAATTAATAGGCTTCCAGGGAGATAGTAATTGCTATGGTTGGATGTTTGGGCCTTAACGCCAGCCCTACTTTCATAATTGAAGAGTTTGTTCAGAGGACAAAAGTATTTAGAAGTAAACAGGTTGATGGTATAGATAAACTTTTTTATTTTTATTTTTTGGTGATACTAGAGATGGAACCCAGGGGCATTCTCCCTACCTCTGAGGTATTTATACCCGCAGCCCTATATTTTTTAAAACTTTTCAAACAAGATCTCATTGTGTTGTTCAGGGTCTTGCTAAAAGTTCCAGAGGAAAAGTGTGTGGTGGCTCATGCTTGTAATCCCAGTACTTAGAAGGCTGAGACAGGAGGATCGCAGGTTGGGGCCAGCCTCAGCTACTTAGTGAGGCCCTCTGCAACTTAATGAGATCCTGTTTTAAAATAAAATAATAAAATGGGGCTGTGGGTGTAGCTCGGAGGTATCGTGCCCCTGGGTTCCAACCTCAGTGCCACAAAAAAAAAAAAAGTTTTGGAGGCTGGCCTTGACCCTGTGATCCTCCCATCTCAGCCTCCTGAATCCTGGGATTATATGTGTGCACCACTGTGCCCAGTTTAGATAGACATTTTTCATCATCAACCCTCGAGGTAATTGGCAGGAGGCTTTTCCATCTACCTGACCTCGTTTGGATTTTAGCCATTAACTCGATATGAACTTGGCATTTCCCGCTGCAAGGAATATAGGCTCAATTACTCCTTTTGATACAGAAAGCTGCAGGGTAGATGGTGCTCATCATAACGAGGTTCTTTGCAGGGATTGGGAAGGAAAGAAGATTTGATTTCTGTGTGGAGACAAAAGTAGCGTGTGCCGTGCCTTGCCTTTAGGAATGAATTAGAGCAACTGTGAGACTTCTGTCACCCCAACTCTGCGGTGACATTTAATTTCTCAAATCTCCAGGTGTTGCGCAGCCTCAGACCACCAAACTCTATGCCTATTTCTCATATTTTTATTTTTATTTTCTCTGGTACTGGGGATTGAACCCAGGGCCATTCTACCTCCGAGCTACACCTCTAGCAACTCAGTGAAGGCTTGCATCAACTTAGAGAGACCCTGTTTCCAAATAAAAATAAAATAAAATAAAATAGGACTAGGAGTGTAGCTTGGGGGCAGAATGCCCTTGGGTTCAATCCCTAGCACCACAAAAATCAATCAATAAATAAAAATCTCATCATCAACTCTAAGCAGCATAGCCCTTTTTGGAGTATATTATCCTAGATTGTGGGGTGGGGTGTATAAAATAAAAACCTGTGTTTAAGTGTGTACATCTAAGTTTGATTTTCACTTCCTGTTAGATCATGAACATGTAGCTGTGTCAAAAAAAATCCATGATTTTATGCTGTTATTTTTTTTTTTTAATTTTTTTAGTACTGGGGATTGAACTCAGGGGCATTGTAACTCCAAGCTACATCCCCAACCCTATTTTTTATTCTTTATTTTGAAACAGGGTCTCACTAAGTTGCGGAGAGCCTCACTAAGTAATTGATGCTGGCCTCAAACCTGGGATCCTCCTGTCTCAGCCTCCCAAGGACTGGGATTACGGGCGTGTGCCACCACACCCAGCTTCCCATGTTGTTTTCCTTGATGTCCATGGTCCAGGCATTGGGTGGAGAGAAAAGGGTCTGGAAACGAGGTGCCAATCTTCCAAGAAAAGCATCTGCCGATCGTGCTTGCAGTAAACACATCCGGGTGGCCAGTGCTGACGCTGCCCACATCCAATACAATAAGTCACGCCTGTTAAAGAGGTCCTGTCACTTTTATGATGACTGGCATTTCCTCAGCCAGAGCTGAAATAAAGGTCTGAGGGATTTATTGTCAGGTTATGCACAGCCTGGCACATACATTGCCGTACGTTGCACATACATTGTACATCCTGGATCACTAAAACAGGGACGTGTTTATGGTCGTTTAACACAAACCAACATCCAGGGCCTACAGGTCCGGTCCTTATTATCCTCCAGTCCTGTTTGAGGATGTCACAACAAGGGGTGTGTGCTTTCCGGACCTCACGTGGTGGTGAGGGTTCCTTTGCTGCTGGTGACAAGACAGTAAATCTGGAAGATGGGCGTGGCTGGGGCCTGCAGCAACAGTGTGCTGGGAGTTTCTGCTGGCCAGAGGAGGCAGGCGCAACCAGGCGGGCCCTGGCATGGCCGTGGTCATGATGACGACTGTGAAGTCCCTTTCAGACTGGGCTCCTCGGTTTCGTCATAATGCCTGGGTGTGTGCGTTGGGTGCAATTCAGGGAATCTCCTGAATCTACTGAACACTGGTGGTGGTTTATTTCTCTTTTCTTACACAAGTTCTCATTAAAATGGCTACAGCAACTGGGTGTGGTGGTACACGTCCCTAATCCCAGTAATCTTGCCCAAGACCTGAGGGTCACAGGTTCCAGGCCAGCTTCAGCAACTTAGCGAGACCCTCAGCAACTCAGCAAAACCTGGTTTCATAAAAAAGGGCTGAGGGTTTAGCTTGGAGGTAGAACACCCCTGGATTCAATCTCCAGTACCCCCCCCCCCCCAAATAGGATAGAGTTTCCATCCAATACCTTACCAATTCTGTTAATTCGCATTTGGATGTCTTTTTAGCATACTTTTGGTAGAAGGATTTCCTTCGGTCATTCTAATTTTTTAAAACACAGATGGGTCCCAAGCCTTCGACAGTGAATCCCGTATTCCAGTAGCCTATTTACAAGAACAGAATAATGGAATTCACTCAGGATTTAGAGTTCCTTGGTGTGAACTTTCATCCTGGCCCCAGAATTTATTAATTGACTGACCTTGGGCAAGTCATCCAGCCTCTGTGGACTGTATTTTTGCACGGTTAGGTGGGGATAATAATATCCCTTGCCTTTTAGGGGTTGTGGCAGAAGTGCCTGGCCATGCTATCTCCCAGGCCGCCTGCTATTATTACAGCATGACTTGGACGATCTCTCCCTGGGCAGGCGGGCGACATGTCTGCTTCCTTCTCTTTGAGTGGGGGAGGGCTTGTGACTGTGACAAACTGGTGTCCTGAGAATTCCGTGACAGCTTCTAAACAGATAACGCGTCTCCGCCTCACTCTCTTGTGACCCCCGACTTTGGAATCCACCCGCTGGCCGTGAGGACGGATGCTCAGTCAGCCAC
>PVLC010046774.1:0-11317 GCA_004027655.1 Graphiurus murinus | reverse complement strand
TCCTCCTCCTCCTCTTCTTCTTCTTCTTCTTCTTTGCAGTTCTGAGGATTGAAGTCAGGGGCATTCTACCTCCCAGCCACACCCCCAGCCCTATTTTTTATTCTTTATTTTGAAACAGGGTCTCACTAAGTTACAGAGTGCCTCACTAGGTAGCTGAGGCTGGCGGTGAACCTGGATCCTCCAGTCTCAGCCTCCCGAATGCTGGGATTACGGGCATGCACCACCACGCCCGGCAAGTGCATATTTCTTAAACTTTGGTGCTTTAGGCTTTTTTATACATCTTGCTCCAAAATACCTTGCTAATACTTCTATCTTTCCTTGAACTCAGGCCAGCTGGGGTCCTTAATGTTTCCTGGGCAGGCGCTAATCCTCACTCCATTTCTACCTGTGGAAATCCAAGTCCCATCCACCCCAGCTCCAGCACTTACTCAGTAGAGAGGTTTCAGGAATTTCCCTTACCTTTTAATCTCATACTTGTTTTATATGTGAATATTTTCAGCCTTGAGCTGCTGCACGTTAGGCAAAATTGTAAAGGAGCCTACGAAGAGTATAGTAGGTACTCAATAAAACAGCTCCCTGTCCTCTAAAACCTAGGCCAACTCCCATTTCATTCAGGAACACTTCCCGAATCCCCTATCTGAACCCACAAGGGCAGCCTTTCCCAGTTCTTATCAGTGGTGTTACTAGATTGCAGGAGAGAATGGAGTTATGTCTTTTGGGGCCTTAACTTGACACTGAGCAAAGAATACACCTTTTGAGGTCAGGTGGACCAGGATTCTGAACCTAGAATCAGACTGGAACACTTAACCAGTTCTGGGATCAGGGAGGATGTTAATTAAGCTCTTCTCTCTATCTTTGTTTTTTTTGCCCACAGAAAGAGTATTCACAGTGTCTTGGACAAGTACTTATTGTGAGAATTAAATTACATAATTTATGCAAATCCTTTATCAGTCCCATGCATGTGGCTGATGCTTGGCTAAAGTCAGTTATGGTCCCTCCTGCTACCTCTTGGTGGGCAGTATAGATACGCAGCATAGGGTTACTACACCCTAGCATAAAACTTAGCACTTAAATGTACTGAGTAAGCCGGGCGTGGTGGCCCACGCTTGTAATCCCAGCATTTGGGAGGCTGAGACTGGAGGATCCGGGTTCTAGGCCAGCCTCAGCTGCCTAGTGAGGCACTCTGCAACTTAGTGAGACCCTGTTTCAAAATAAAGAATAAAAAATAGGACTGGGGGTGTAGCTCGGAGGTAAAATGCTCCTGAGTTCAATCCCCAGTACCGCAAAAAAAAAAAAAAAAAAAAAGCTAAATGTACTGAGTAAATGCTGATGTGTATGTTCAACTTGATCTAAACTAGCCCAGAATTTTCTACTCACCGATCTTCACTGTCTTCTTTCCAAAGTTTCTATAAGAAATAGCTTCTTTCAAACATAAACTATTTATAAGCTATTATTCATCAAATCTACAAGTTCCCTCTACGTCTGCTCACTATGTTATATGAGAAATTCCTTCAGACCCATGTTTTGTCTTTAAAGACCTAGAGTTATCTGGGGGCCATTTAAGGATCACATTAAAAAAAAAGTCACTGGAATTTCAAACAAATTAACTAAAATAAAAAATTCTCAAGCTTCTTTCCAGGCCTAAAATAAAACCATGTGGCATTCAAATAGAATTTAGGATGACCAGGTGTGATTTGTTGGGTACAGATTTGGAATTAGAGCACTGTTGAGAATCCCTTAAAAAAGGAAAAGAAGGCTTACTTGGTCCACCTGGAATGCTGTCTATCTCTAAGAAGAATCTCAAGTTCAAACAATTTATGCACACAGCAATAATCGCCATCCTTTATAAAGACAGTTAATATTTGAAGAGATGTACAACAAAAGGTTACTATCAAAACATGCTTGATTTAAAAGTTCCATATAACGCATTTTTACCCTGGTGGTTCTTATTTTCCTCATGTTACTTTCTTTTCTCAAAGATCTGTAACAACTACTACAACCAGACTAAATGTCTATACCTAGTCCTCTCAAGACCTTCCATACAGTCTAATTTCTCCATGCACCAAACCTCCCCGAGTCTTCATTTAACCTATCCAAGACACTCCACTGGTCCAAATCCAGTTCGAGTCTATCCCCCACCCCAGCCCCACTGCCTTGTCCCAACTCCTCCAACCTATCCATTTTCTTGCTACTCTGAATTTTATTTGTACTTGAAACAATGCCAAGCCATTTAGCCATCAGTAATTCTCGACTGGTCTGTGTTCTTTCTGCTGCCCAAACTAACACACAATTTCTTCATTTTGCCCAGTAAAAATAAATAAATAAATAAACACACACTAATACCTGTTGATTGGTTTGGCTTTATAACCGTTTCAAGACGATTTCTGTAAGATTACTAACCTCATCATCACTTCTTCAGAGGTATGTTTCCCTCCCAACCCCACCTTCAACAGAGACAATGAGGTAACTACAGAGACAGCCAGACCCACCGACCCGCTAGTCCTTGTCAGTACACAAATTGGCTTGGATGGGGCTTTTATATATAGCTATGCATATAGGGGGGGTCCTTTCTAATCAGACTGGACAGAAGACTCTTTTACAGCTAAAAAAACGTTGGGGTTGGCAATAAGAGTAAGGACCTGATTTAGTAAAGGAAAGGTAATAAGGTGTTCATGGAAAATATAACTTGGCTCTTCCAAGTCAAATTATTATTATTTTTATTATTGCCTATTTTTGAAGATACAGATGGTGGACATCTATTTATATATATATGGAGTCCAGCCTTCTGGGTTGCATATGTAGGTGTCTAGGTCCTAAGCTGGAGAGGAAACTAGTGCTAATGATAAAAAACACTTTGAACGACGAGACCCTTTAAAAAGGAAGTTTAAACCCCTGACATTAGAGTTACAGGAATATTGATCAGGTAGAATACAGCCAAAACAGACTCTAACATCCAGGATAAATTTAATCGATGACCTCCCATCTATATCACATCTCAATGGAAGGGAACTGGGGACCTCAGGACAGGACAGCTGGTGATGACAGACCCAGAGGGGGCAAATATAAGCAGGCTGTTTAACCTATTAGGTCTGAAAGGTGGAGATTAGTGCTATGCTGCTCAAAACAAAAACAAAACAAAAAAACCTGACCAATGTTAATGAAATCTGATGAGAGGTGATGAACCTTCAAGTTTAAAGGGCCCCAAAGCGGATATACATCGTGAAAGAAAGAAGCCCATCCCCAGAAAACTTCCCATAAAATAGAAACTCAGGACATGCAAGCAATGAATCTGTATTCTTACAGAGAGAAATCACACAATTTAGCACTCACTACAAAAAAAAAAGTATATATATATATATATATGGTTAAGTGGAAGTCACAGGCTATAGCTTAAAAGCAGGGAAAACAAAAACAAAAAGGCCCTTTGCTTCCCATGGCAAAGTTTAAAGTCAACACTCCTCAACACCACCACCAAAAACCAAACCGCAAAGAGCCCCTTCCCAGAGGAAAAGAAAACACTCTCACTACAGCTCTTTTCAATTAAGTAAAAAGCACACAGTTTAGCTCTCAACACCACTTCATTACTGTAATAAATGAAATAAAGCACACGGAGGGCTATTGACTATTGTGAAAAGTGAAAACAACAACACCAACATCCATGCATCGTTAATCACCATCTGAGCTTGTGTGTCTGAGTCTACTGGTTACAGAGTTTAATTCCAAACAGAACTATTCCACCTCTTATCACCGTATCCTTCTCATCAGTTAGCTTAACTGTATACGAGCCCTGTCAGGTTAGAAAGAGATAAATCACATTGAGTCAAGTTGAACAGCAGTCATGGCGATGGGGTGTAAATCGTCGTCAACAATGGGTCGTACCTGGTATTTTTGTTTTGTTTTTGTTTTGTTTTGTTAACCATTAGCTCAACATTTGTCTGGTTTGGAGGCTGCATACTTGGTCAGATAACTTGACTCATCTAAAAATATTTATAGTATCAGCATTAAAAATACACAAACATATGTAAATGTATATAACCAGCAGCACACTGTGGTGTGTTGAAGTTGTCTGTATATAACAGAGAGGCGGGTTTAACAGATGATAGCCATGTTGATACTTCCGAGGGCCCGAGGAGTGGACTTACCCAAAAGGTCTTTGTATAAGGGCTGGATGAAGTTGCTGAACACCAAAGGCAAAACCTAACAATAAAATAGAACACATTCTCCATTGGCGCATGATTAGGCATTTACTACTCCCACATAACAAATACAATCACAACTTTGGATTAAAAAGGATAACCCTTCTTTTGTGATGTGTTGTAGACTATTTATGTATGTTTCTTAAACTTTGGTTTTATAAATGTCATTGATTCAAAATAAAGGGTTTAATAGACTAAAAATGGAAACTTTAAGAAAATCTTCCAAGTGTAGTTGACAGACACAGAATAAGGCCAGAGAAAACTCATGAAATCAAACCAAGAACAACAGGATTTGACAATGAAGTGGCAGATCACAAATATTCTTATAGTTCTGAACCACAATCTAACAAAAGTCTGGTCAAATATATATATTTGAATGCTTATGGGTAACTGCACATGCTCTCCTGCTAATTGATCTAGTTTACTATTAAATTCATTGGGATGGAAATGTCAACTTTTTTCCTAAAATTTCAAATAGAAAGAGATGAGTGAAAAATGCACGATTTATTCTAACAAGTAAAGTTGCATGTATATGATTACATTTGCTCAACAATAATCAACTCACAATTATCTGTGCAAAAGGGCAATGTGGGAAGTAACCCAAAAGGTCATATTTTCACATAGACCAAATTTAGATGCCTCCTTTGGCACCTAATAGCCACACAACTTTGAGTCAACTATTTATCATCTCTAAATCATTGTCATCTTTTAAATCTAGAACATGAGAACATGAGTAGGTAAAATCTCTCTCTCTCTTTTTTTTTTTTTGGTACTGGGGATGGAACCCAAAGGGCATTCTACCTTGGAGCTACACCCCTAGTCCTTTTTGTTTTTTTGTTTTGAAACAGGGTTTCCCTAAGTTGCTGAGTCTGGCCTCAAACCTGAGATCCTCCTGTCTCAGACTCTCAAGTATTGGCATTAGGGGAACACACTGTCATGCCCCGCTGAAATCTATTTTATTTGATTGCTAGTATTCTGTGATTTCATGTAAGCTTTACCATCTGGATACCACTCCCCCCCCCACCACCTCCAGCTTCTCTTGGGTCAGTGTTTAAGACAGATTGTCTGAGTACTGTGCAACTGGTGGTAAAGGAAGAGACAACACTAAGTAGGGAGCACACTAGCTGGAGTTGGTAAATCTGGCCCATAAATGCTACATAAATGGAGAGCAGACTACAAATGTATGTCACATTTGAAGCAGATGAATGGAGCCTAGCTCTGGTGCTTGTGTCCAAACAATGGAGACCCCAAGATCTCTTTGTGTCCACAGACACACTGCAAATTCTGAAAGGGGTATTTACAATTCTGATTTATCTTTAATGCCTTGGTAGCATAACCAGTCAATGGGTCAAGTTTACCAAACACAGCTACAGATTCTCAGGGAGCCAAGGTCTTCTGGGACCGGGAATCATTCTAACCATAAATGGGGGCTATGGGAGGGGAGGGGGAGGCAGACATGTCTCACCTGGTTGCATGATCCTTGGTTTTGCTCCTAAGTATGCCAGATTCACATTGGCCTTTCTGCCATCGATGATGGGGTTGGGATCTTTGCAGGCCCTTTCAGCTGCAGCCCGGTCAGCCATGGTGACCTTAGCAACACACACACACAGACATACACACAAAGCTCTACATTAACCCCCAAAAGGACACCAAGAACCACAGAGACAAGTCACTCACAATAAACCGAGATCAAACTTTTTCTTTCTCTTTTTTTTTGGGGGGGGGTGGACATTACTCCTTGATTTTCCATTAAAACTAAAAAAAAAAAAAAAGAAAGGAAAGAACCCCCCCCCCCCTCACCCGAAGACCTAAGGGTGCTAGCAGGGCCTAGCAGAGATTTGGAAGCCTGAATTTGTGAAACTCCCATAGACTCCCCCACCCTCCACAATGCCTGCGCCCCCACCTACCCCCCTCCCGTTTTGCCCCTAGGTCCCTGCTCGGCCTCAGAGGCACTGTTTGGTTGAAAGAAAGCCCAGCCTCACATCTGCCCTAAGCTCCCAACCACCCGCAAACACTCCCCCACGACAATAGCTATTGTCCTGCTCTGGGGGCTCCCCGCTCTTCGGCAGCTGAATTTGCACGTTTAAATCTCCAGGAAGCTTAATGCGCCGTTTCAGTTCGGCAAAGAGCCATAGGATTATCTTTTTAAAGAACCTACCTTTGTAATTACAAAGGTGGGGGGATGTGGCACGTGGGGGAAAGAGTCCCAGACCTCACGGGGTGTCCGCTCCCCGGCCCCGGCCAGAGGACGCACGCATTTTTACAAAGCAACAGCGCGCTTACCAACCGGCCTCCAACCGGGGAAAGCCAGGGTGCCGGGCCACGGCTCCTCCCTCCCAGACCCCGCACCCCAAACCCAGTCGTCATTACAGTTGTCTCTCACACCTCTGCCCCGCAGACCCCCAACACAGCCTCGCGCTGAGTCCTCCCAGAGCCCAGCGAGGCAGGCGCCGGCCCTCCTCCCCCAGCTCCACCGCGCGCAAAGTTTCAGCTCAGCCGGGAGCGAAGGGGCAGCACCGCTCCGCCGCGCCGGCCCCGGAGCCTCTCGGACCCTGGGACCCAGCGCCCACTCCCTCCCCCTGCCAGCCCTCGCTGGGTTCTTCGTAGCCCCCCACCCCAATCACCACCACCACCACCACCTCCGGGCAACTTACAAATCCATAGCCCCGGGACTTGCCCGTCTGCCGATCGGTGATGACCACCGCCTCCTCTATCTCGCCGAAGACCTCGAAGTACTTGCGCAGGCTGGCGTCGGTGGTGTGGTAGGGCAGCCCCCCGACGAAGATCTTGGTGTACGTCGTGTCCTTCTGGGTCGTGTGCATCTTCGCGCCCGCCCCGCGGCTCGGGCTCCGGCTGCGGCTGCGGCTCGGGCAGCGGCTGCGCCTCCTCCTCCGGCTCCGCGTCTCCCGCTCCGGTGCGCGGCCGCCGGGGGCCGAGGGCGCGCGCGGGGGCGAGGGCGGCGGCGCGGCGGGGGCGGGGGCGGGCGGCCGGGGGCGGCCGAGGTCGCCAGCGGCCCCGGGGGCTCGTTGGGGCGCTCTCCTCCCGCCCCCGCTGCCGGTCACGGGCACCGAGTCTCCGGATCGTCTGGGTCGGGCTCCGGGTTCCGTAGAAAATGCAAGAGAGGGTGGTTGGTCCTGTCCTCGAGCGCCGAGGAGGGTGCGTGGAGAGGTAGATGTGTCTTTCTTAGGAATTAAATCTCGTGGGCGGGGCGTGGAGAGGGTCGCCCCGAGGGGTCCGAGCACCGAGGTGGGACCGGGTTGGGGGGACTCCGCGCGGCTTCGGCTCTGTGCGTCCCTCCCGCCGCAGAAGCTGGAAGACCAGCGCCGAGCTCGGCTCTCCACCTCTCTGCTCCCTTCCCCCGCGGCCCGGGGGTCGACGCCCGGCTGGGGAGGGGGCGGGCCGGACGCCTGCGATTGGCCGGGACAGCACCTGGGGCGCCGGGCGCCGCCGCCCCCCAGCTGTTGGGAACAGCTGCTTCTCTCCCGGCGCCGCGCCGCGCTGGGTCGCCGCGCTCGGGCTCTGTCGCTGGCGCTAGGGCAGAGCTGGAAACGGCTTGGAGACGGCCTTGTTCCAGGCGTCGCCTGCTCCAACCCGTCCCAGTCCTGGGGACCCGGGCGCAGCCCCAACCCGGACTCGGAACGCGGAGACTGCGCCCGAGGGGGAAACTGCGTCGCTTTCCAAAGCCGAGGACGCGAGCTTTGGCGCTAGGCCTCGGCGACAGGGCCCACGACCTGGACTAGCAAGCTAGGGGGTCTCAAGGCCTGGGGCACTTAACAGAGAGGCCGGTCCCCTCCCGGGCACCGGGGGCCAAGGAGCTGGGCCAACTGTTCCGGAGCTGGATACCCTAGGGTCTGGAGAGTGAGGAGGGCCCCCAGCTTTCCTTTGCCCCAAAGAGTTGGTGCTGGGGAGAACCAGAGAAGGGCTGGGGGGCGGGGAGGGGGGGATAGATATAGCAATTGACTGCTAGGGAGAATGACTAGCTTTAATTGTTCACAACACAGCAATCACATAGATACCTGTTTCCATCAGGCACCGATTCTATTTCAGAGGGCCATAAATTATGACTTTAGCCCCCATAGTCACCAAATTAGTTTCTTCCCTAACTTATTCAGGAAGATTGGGACAGACGTCTTATCATAAATTCATTCATTCTCTCTCTCTCCCCCCCCCCACCTCCACCACCCCTCAAGCAAAGGATCTATTTCCTTCTATTTGTATTACAAAGATGTTTAGTGACTTGACCCCGTCTGTTTCGTCTGGATGCAATTATAAAAGGTATAATTTTTAAAATCAACTTGTTACATAACCACTCATTTCTACCAGCAGACCTGAAAGCGCTTGTGGAAGGTAGAACACCCCACATATGTTTATTAAACCTAAGCTTTTTGCACCTTCCCTTAATCAAGAGTACATTCGATTAGGCCTTAAAATCATCCAGTCATATTTGAGGTTTGGATGAAAATGCTTAATGCAAGCAGAACATTTCATTCACTACTGCCAGTGCCCAATTTCCTTTTAAAGCCTTTCCCACCAGGACTTTTCCCTTGAAGTTCGTTCCTACATGAATTGCCCTAACCCCATGTATTCCCTTTAAAGCCAGTCAGTATGTTAGCCTGTTAAGAGAGGCACGCGTGCACTCTGTCTCTCTTTCCCAGTCAAGAGAATGAGAAATTTGCATTTGCAAAAGCTAATGAAAATGCAAATGTTCTTTTGCAAAACCTTAAATTCATCTTGCTGACTACTTCCACAGGAGGTTGGTTTTTTGAGGTTATCCGGTTCCTCCGGTTCCTTAAGTTTGAAGCCCCAGTTGAGAGAGATGGAGAAACAAGAAATCTATCTAAAGTTAAAAAAAAAAAAAAAGTCTTTAATCCAATTGAAAAAAGCAGGTATTTTACAGATAGATGAGAGCCAGATAGTGGAAATGTAAACACCACTCTCTTTTCATTGCTTAAGTCACGTACAAGTTCTAAAGGGACTCTGTGTGCTGGTATGATGAAAGATGATTTTTAAAAATTAGGAAAAACAAAGCAGGCCTTGAAACAAAGGAGGCTTTTTTTAAAAAAATATTTAACATCCATCTCGTGTTGTCACTTAAGAATTACAGTATTTAGATGAGGCTCAGGCAAAATCCTTTTGTAAGGAGAAACTACTTACCAAGAAGCCTTAGAAGGGTGTCTTTGGCTATCTTCTCTCCCTTCCTAGGTGGGCACCCACCCTGGAGGGATCTGCAGAGGGGACTGCTGTGGAACAGGGGTGTCTGGGAGTGTAGCCTGGAGCTGGGATGCTCACTAGGTAAAGTAGTAAGAGCTACAAGGAGATTTTGGTCCCAGTTGGGGGTCACTGTCATAGAACTGGACTTCTGGTAATAAGAAGCTTCCCTGCCATTGTTCCAGAGAAAACAGTGCAGCTGTACTTCTTCCATCCCATGCAACCCCTGACTGGAGGGCCTTTATTCATTCATTCATGGTGCACATCTGTAATCTCAGTATTTGGGAGGCTGAGACAGGAGGATCGCAGGTTCAAGGCCAGTCTCAGCACTGTATGGAGATTCTCAGCAATCTAGAGAGATCCTGTTTCAAAATTAAAAAAAAAAAAAAAATTAGAAAGGGCTGAGGGTGTAGCTTGGAGGTAGAATGCCCCTGGGTTTAATCCCCAGTACTGCAAAATAAAAAATAAAAATGAGCTAGGGGTATAGCTCAGAGGTAAAATGCCCCTGGGTTCAATCCCCAGTAACACACACACACACACACACACACACACACACACACACACACACACACACACAAAGCAGTAAATATTTGGTAGTTTTGCTTGAAACATTGTACCATTTTGTACAAGATGATACCTGGCTATTCCCTACGTTTGAATTCCGGAGATAATTAAAGCATTACTAATCCTTTGGTATTATGTGAGTCTCTGAGAACAAAGGTTAAGACGGATGGTGATTTCTTCTTTTCCAAACCTCTTTTAATGGAAGCCATAATTTATATACACACAGCTCAGCTTCACAAACTTTCACAGAGTGCCCCCTTAGGCAGGCACGGTGCTAGGCATAACTGACCCCCACTTGTGGGTTTTGTTTTACATCCTTGCAAAGGTGAGCACAGTTACAATGGCCAGATCCATTTCTGGTGGATTTATGAACCTCAGCCACCAAACCATGTAGCCTTCGGGCCATAAAATCTTTCTGAATTCAAAGTTTCAAGGTTATTAAGTACCAAATATTTCCGTACAATTACCCATTACAAATTCAGGTTTGAAAAACAATCCTTGAGTAATCCTTTTGCTTTTTCAGCTGCTTTTGGCAGGGGATACTTGTATTTTCACAGGCCTCCTGTGATATGATGTGTGCTTCTTTGGAAAGAAAGAGCCATAAAATATTGTAACAGTTATAAATAGGTTCCAAGCTTGTCATACCCAAATTAGTACTTATGGATTACCCTGAATCCTTGGTTCCTATTCCTTGGCAAAAATCGATCCTGTTTTATTACTTATAGTAAGTTATTGCCCACTTTGTTCAAAATCTTTATCTGACTACTAAAGGCTAGGACCAAACTCCAAACTTTGACATTCATTTATATATATATATATATATATATATATATATATATATATATATATATATATATATTTCTCTTTACCCACCCTTAAGTTAATCATGGAAAGCAACTCCAGGCTTATAAACTTTTAGAAGAACTTTGAACAAAAGAGAGTGATTATTTCATGAAGGCTGAGAAGCACCATTCTGGATCCTTGAGGCTCCTACTCAGATAGTCTTGCGTCTTGCGTTAGACAAGAAGCCACCTGAGAGTAGGGATAGTGTCTTGGGTGTCACTGGATCCCCTGCAGGTCCCTGAAATCCTTCACAGAGTTCTACACACCATTAGCCCTAAAGAAATATTTACTGTAAAGAATTACTGTCTTTTTTTTTTTTTTTTTTTTTTTTTTTTTTGCGGTACTGGGGATTGAACTCAGGGGCATTCTACCTCCGAGCTACACCCCCAGCCCCTTTTTATTCTTTATTTTGAAACAGAGTCTCACTGAGTTGCGGAGTGCCTCACTAGGTAGCTGAGGCTGGCCGCGAACCTGGATCCTCTGGTCTCAGCCTCCCGAATGCTGGG
>PVLC010046773.1:0-11306 GCA_004027655.1 Graphiurus murinus | reverse complement strand
AATCCCAGCATTCGGGAGGCTGAGACTGGAGGATCCGGGTTCGCGGCCAGCCTCAGCTACCTAGTGAGGCACTCCGCAACTTAGTGAGACTCGGTTTCAAAATAAAGAATAAAAAAAATAGGGCTGGGGGTGTAGCTCGGAGGTAGAATGCCTCTGAGTTCAATCCCCAGTACCGAAAAAAAAAAAAAAAAAAAAAAAACCTTATCATGTACCAGTCAGAGACGTAGACAGAAATTTATTTAAGAAACACACATTCAAGGGAGAATACAGGCCACCTCAAAAGTGAGAGAGCCAGGTGTGGTGGCACACGCTTGTAATCCCAGTACCTAGCAGGCTGAGACAGGAGGATCGCAGGTTCCAGACCAGCCTCAGCAACTTAGTGAGACCCTGTTTTATTTATTTATTTATTTATTATTATTATTATTATTATTATTATTATTATTATTATTATTATTGCAGTACTGGGGATTGAACTCAGGGGCATTCTACCTCCGAGCTATACCCCCAGCCCTATTTTTTATTCTTTATTTTGAAACCTAGTCTCACTAAGTTGCAGAGTGCCTCACTAGGTAGCTGAGGCTGGCCTCGAACCCGGATCCTCCTGTCTCAGCCTCCGGAATGCTGGGATTACAAGCGTGCGCCACCACGCCCGGCTTGAGACCCTGTTTTAAAATAAAAAATAAAAAGGGCTGGAGGTGTAGCTTAGAGGTAGAATGTCCCTGGGTTCAATCCCTAGGACCTTCTCCCCTCCCCCACACTCAAAGTGAGGGAGGCCCCCTGGGGGTTCAGGCCTCTTCTAAGGAAAGCTTGTTGAGGGGTGGGGATGGGAAGGTATGTGAGGATCACATCAGCTTAGAGATCAGATCACAAGATTGTTTATGGTGGTCCAGGTCCTCTTCTGGATCCTGATTGCCATTGGTAAGATAGTTAACAGTGCCTAAGGCGATTATCATAAGTGAATGTGGTTTGGTTCTTTCAGATTGTGTCCTTTCTCTGTTTGATGAATAGATAATCTCTCCTGCTTAACTATTCATAGGTGGGATGCTGAACAATTCCCAAGGTATTTTACCACAGTGATACAGTAAATTTCCCAGGAATTCAAGAGTGACAGGCTTGACTTGGGGATTGAGGAACTCTGGCACAAGGCTTTCATATTTTTTTAAAAATTTATTTATTTTTAATTGGTGCATTGTAATACATCTTTGTTAGGTACAAGCTGGTAAAGGCATACATGCACTCATTTCTCATTTAACCCTTCCCCCAATTCCCACCCCACTCCCTCCTCCTCCCTCCTTCTCAAGGTCAGTTTAGTGATTGACTTTGATATGTTCCTGAAAGTACATCATGCTCATTAGGGTGTCTGGCCTCCCCCCCTCACCTTCCTTTAAGTTCTTTGCTCACTTAAGGTTTCTCCTTCTTCATCTGGAGTCCCTCTTATGTCCCATTTTCTCCCTAGCTTCCACATATTAGGGAAAACATGTGATTTTTTACTTTTTGTGACTGACTAATCTCACTTAACATAATGTTTTCCAGTTGCATCCATTTCCCTGCAAATAACATGCTTTTGTTCTTCTTTATGGCTGAGTAAAATTCCATTGTGTACATATCCCATAGTTTTGTGGCTTTCATATTAAAGTTACATTTTCTTCATTCTTCCTTGATGTGCCCTTCCTACCCATTTCTTTTATTTCTTCTATCCTATCCCAGTCGTAGTGGGATGGGGTGGGGAGACCCACCCGGCTCAACTCGGGTAAATTCAACCAGTTTCTTCGCCCCGTCTGCAGTTGCCAGTGTCGCCCAGTCCCTCCCAGGTGGCCTGGTGCTCCGGACCTCACTTGTGGGTGGCTGGCCCCTAACTTTCCTCAAGCCTGAGGCCCAGTCACCGCCTCCCAGCCTCCGGGAAAATTTGCATTTTAATGGAGAGGAGATTAGCAGCCTGGATGGTGGGAGACGCCGAGGGTGGCCCAGTTCTCAGCCTCCGAGACTGAAGGTGGGGTGTGGAGGCCGGCGCTGCCCGGGACCTGGCTCCCTCCCTGCTGGCCTCAGCCAGGGAGGACCGGCGGTGCTGGCCTGGCTTTCCAGAGCGGGCAGGGGTCCAGGGGCCTCAGACAGCTCCGGAGGCTAAGTGTTCACCGTCCCCGCCCCAACACACACAGGGTGGGTCCCCTTTCCACGCTCGGTGGAGCCTGGATCCTCCCCAGGCCTCGCCCGGGACCCAGGCCCGCTGTTCTCCCGCCAGCCGGTTTCCCGGCACCGCCTGACCCCCACCAGCTGTGAGCATGGGGAGGGGCGGGAGCACCCCGGCGGCCGCGGGGCGGGGAGATGAAAGCCAGGCGGCTGGCTCGGGCCGGAGGAGCCGGGAGAGCAGGCCCCGGCAGCAAGCTGAAGGAATTTCTCAATTACCTACTGGCTGGAGACCAGAGGCCAGAGCGGGCCTGGGCTGGTCCTGCTGGCCCAGGCCCTGGAAGAGGCCCTGAGAGTTGTCCTCCTGGCTCGCGGCCTCCTTCCCCACCACCCCCTGCCCGCCCGCCCGCAGCTGCCTCGGATCACAGCCTGCTCCCAGGGAGCTCCAGCCTGAGGGGATCCAGCTGGCCGCCCACGCCCACTCCCCACGTGGAGCTGGAGCCCACCAGGAACCCAGGGGGAGGGGCCGGTCCTCTCCTGGCTCCGCCCACTTCCTCCCAGATCTGACCTGCCACCCGCTGAGGTCAGTGGTGGTCCCTAACTGCTCTCTCCTCCCTTCTGGAACCGGGAGTCTAGGGGAGGCCTTGTCAGGTGCTTCATCTTCATCAGAAAAGTTGGGGGAAGGGGCAGGTTTAGGGGGGTCGGGGAGGACAGGTTGGCTCTTCCAACACCCTCTAATTCCATTCCCCAAAGGGGAAGGCCCTTTGTGTAGAAATGTTCTCCCCTTGACAGTTCTGGCTATAGAATTTATGAGGGCATTTAATGTTAAAAAAGTAATAAGAGCCGGGCGTGGTGGCGCACGCTTGTAATCCCAGAATTCGGGAGGCTGAGACCAGAGGATCCGGGTTCGCGGCCAGCCTCAGCTACCTAGTGAGGCACTCTGCAACTTAGTGAGACTCGGTTTCAAAATAAAGAATAAAAAATAGGGCTGGGAGTGTAGCTCGGAGGTAGAATGCCCCTGAGTTCAATCCCCAGTACCGCAAAAAAAAAAAAAAAAAAAAAAAAAAAAAAGTAATAAGAATTTTAAGACAGTGACAACAGGGCATGAAAACCTCTGTGAAGCCTTGTGCTGTTACACAGGTTACACACCCATAGAAGTGGCCCTGTTCTGAGAAAACCCAACACCCTCCCTGGCCCACCTTCTCTCTCCTGGTCTGTAACCTGCCTTCTGGAGCTTGGCTGGAAGGTAGGTCTGAGCAGACCCTCCTGCCAGGGTCTGCTTCCTCACCTCCAACACCGTTCTCAATGGAAGGGCCCTATTCCCTTTGCTGGCCTTCCTCCCAGGGAAACCGAGGCAGCAGGGAGGTCCTGAGCCTCCTGATTCCTTGCAGTACCACCCACCCACCCTGGTTGACCAGGGAGGGATGGTGGTGGCCCTGGGTCCCTTAGTTGCCATGGTGTGCCAGTCCAGGGTTCTTGGTGGGGGGGGGTGGAGGCCGGCCTTCTGTTGCTTGGTAGCATCATGTATCCCACAGGGGCCAGAGCCCCGCAGTGCAGTGTTTTGTTTTTTGTAGTACTGGGGATGGAACCCAGGGGCATTCTACCTCCAAGCTACACCCCCAGCCCTATTTTTTATTCTTTATTTTGAAACAGGGTCTCATTAAGTTGCGGAGGGCCTCACGAAGTAGCTGAGGCTGGCTGTGAACCCGTGATCTTCCTGTCTCAGTCTCCCAAGTACTAGGATTACAGGTGTGTGCCACCATGCCCAGCTTCAGTGCAGGATTTGCCAGCTTCATACCAGGTGCCAAGGTGGCCCTTCCTGGGCTACTTTGTTCTTTTTTTTTTTTTATTGGGGATGGAGAATCCAGGGGCCTTCCAACTCTGAGCTACATCCCCAGCCCTATTTTTTATATTCTTTATCTGAAAGAGTCTCACTTAAGTTGCAGAGGGCCTCACAAGTTGCTGAGGCTAGCCACAAACCTGCAATCGTCCTGTCTCAGTCTCCCAAGTACTGGAATTACAAACATGCTCCACCACACCCAGCACAGCACTGGCTCGGCCCCACCTGGCCAGGTGACTGCCCCTGGTGCTGTCCAGTTCCCTGAGCCAGGGGGAGGGCAGGGGCCCGGGTTGGGGTCCAGGAGTGTCCTGACAGATGAAGGTGACCTGTGTCCTGACAGACACAGCTGGGCCAAGGTCAGGGAGAGCAGGCAGGCACTGTCTGGAGTCTGGAAACTGCCACTCCTCTGCAGAGAAATGCCAGGCCCGATGGCAGGTGGGCCGGCCGCTCTGTCCTGGCAGGCCTCTCAGGCCACAGCCAGAGCTGAGACCTCATCTCAAGCCTCAGCCCCGGGCGCCAGTCCTGCAGCCAGTACCCCAGCCCCTCCCCTTAGGAGGTGCTTAGCTAGGGCCTGGTGAGGAGCCTGTGTGCAGTATTTCATGCACTCTCACAAAAGCCAGGAGGTGGGCCCTGTTCCTACAGGGAGGAGATGCAGGTTAATCGAGTACCTGCTTTGTGGTCCCTGGGGCTGTGTATCTCCCTTCTCAGGAGTCCTCACAATGGCAATGTTCAGGGACCACTGTTTAATGTGTGCCTCCTGGCTGGGCCCCAGGCTCCCTGGCACTAAGTAGAGCTGCCATTTGAACTCATGTCTGAGAGGTGATGGTCAAGGTCGTAGCCCTGGTTGGTGCCACACACAGTGCCTGGCGCATAATGGGACTTCCATAAATAATAAAGGAAGAGCCAGGCATGGTGGCGCACAGATGTAAACTCAGTACTTGGGAAGGCTGAGACAAGAGGATCGCAGGTTCGAGGCCAGCCTCAGCAATTTAGTAAGACTCTTAGCAACCTAGTGAGACCCTGTTTCAGAATAAAAAATGAAAAGGCTGGGGATGTAGCTCGGAGGTAGAATGCCCCTGGGTTCAATTCCCAATACCAATAATGATAAAGGAAGGAAGGTGGTGGTTGAGGAAGGATTCCATCGTAGGTCAACTTGGTGTCAAGACTGTGTGTCTGCCCTAAGCTCCTCATGGTCACCCCAGAGTTCCCTTGATGGACTTTTGAGGGGCTAGTGAAGGTCTAGGAATAAACCCCAATGGAGCCCTGCCCCCAGGCTGGGCTGGAAAGGGGGCAGGACTGGCTTGTGGAGGGAGCTTGGAGAGAGGAGAAAGGAGGCCCTGTCCCCCCTCCCCATGCAAACCAATGTCCTCACTCCTGAAGAGTTGGTAGGTCCCCCTTTGTGGGAGACCCCTCCCTGGCTCAGTTGGTTCCTGAGTGACTTGTTGCCTGCCCAACCTTGAAACTCGGGAGTCTTGGACATCTGGAGTCTATCCCTGTGGGCTGAGTGGCAGGTAGGGCGCCAACCAGGAGGCCTTTTCTGGAAGAATCACCGGCACTTGCAGTACGCTTCCAGGCTTGCCTGCGGAGCCATTCGGTCCTCAGTTTCCCAGTGCAGGCAGAAAGGCTACTCCCAGTTTTACTGGAGCTCCAGGCTCTGGGCCAACCCTTCTGTCATCCTGAGCATCGAGGGTGTTCACCCTAGATATGTTTACACTGGGCTCCTCCAGGCCGCTGGGCTGGGCATCCGCTGAAGCAGCTCCTGGGAAACCCCATAGCTGGGCTGTGGAGAGCAGATCCTTCCTCTCCTCTCATGCTTTAAATGGATTCATCACGTTGTCTCCGAGCCTCTACTCTGTCCCAGACAGGTGCTAGGCATGGCGATCCTGAGGGGCTCACGGTCCAGTAGGGGGGTTATGTATCACACAGAAAGATGGAGCACAGGGAGGAGGGCCTGCATTTTCTAGGATGCTTTTGGCTGCAAGTAACAGAGAAGTCAACTCAAAGCAATCTAGGCATAGGATATGTATTGGCTCACTGCCTAGGGAGAGTTTGGGGTGGAGTTGCCTGGCAACCTTGTGATGTCATCACAGACTGACTAGTCCTCTTTCTGCTCTGCCATCCTCGATACCTTTGGTGATGTCGCCTGTAATCCACAGGGTGGATGCCACAATTCTAAGCATCACATCCTCATACAGCGGTGTCCAAAATCAGAGCAGAAGGACGGGTTCTCTTCCTGCACTTATTCTTTTTATCAGGAAGAAAAATGTTTCCCAGAAGCCCTAGGGGACTTCTCTTTCCATCGAATTGCATCTCATTTACATCCCTTTCCATCTAACTGGGTTATGTGGGGCTGACTAGCTACAGGGAGGCTGGGAGATTGGGTAGCAGGCATCCTCAGGTCTGTCTCCGTAGAAGACAGGAGAAGGGCAATGGCCATTGAGTGGGAAAGAGGTCACCTGTCCCCTGTGCCATCTAGAGCAGGGTTCTTAACAGGGCGCAATCAACATTCTGGCCTGGATAATTACTGTGACAGTTCTGTGAATTACAGGATGTTTAGCGGCATCCTTGGCCTCTGCCGACTAGATGCACCCTTCTCCAAGCTACACAGCAAGAAACCACCTCCAGACATTGCCAAATGTCCTCTTGGGGGACGTGGGGAGAAGAGGGAGCGAAACCACTGGTCTAGGACTTCCCAAAGCCATACAGAGGAGTCAGGGATGCTGTCTTAGCTCCTTTTATGAGCTGTAACAAAATTCTTCATGCTGGGTGATGTCTAAATAAAAGGGGTTCCCTCAGGCCTGCTGCACAGCATGGTGGATGCCATCATGGTGGGAGTGTGTGTGAGAAGGAAAGATCACGTGGTGAGATAGGAAGTCAGAGCACTTCAGGGGTCGCCCTTTCCCAGCCCATTCTTGCGAGAACTCTCACTTCATGAGACCAGCATCAATCCCTTCCGAGGGGAACACCCCTCGTGACCTAATAACCTTCCGCTAGGCACCACCTCTCAACATCACCGCACTGGGAATGGGGTGGGGGGGTAATACTCACACCACAGCCAAACCACAGTGCAGGTGCTGACTGAACTGAGATTTGAAGAGTGAAGAGCTATTTAGCCAAGGGTAGTGGTGAACAAGTATTAATCCCAGTACTTGGGAGGCTGGGACAGGAGGATCGCAGGCTCAAGGCCAGCCTCAGCAGGGTAGTGGGACAGACTCTCTGCAGCCTAGCAAGACTCTGTTTCAAAACAAAAAAATGAAAAAGAGGCTGGTGGTATAACTTGGAAGTAGAATGCCCCTGGGCCCAATCCCCAGTACCACAAAAAGAACAGAAAAAAGAGTTAGCTGGGGGAAGTGGAGAATTACATTCCCCTCTTCCTTTCAAGTGTCAAATTTTTTAAAATTAATAATCCCTCGAGTTTTCATACAGCTTTGTAGTTCAACGTGTGCTCTTGCTTGTATTGTCTTGTTTATTCTGTACCACAGTCCTGAGAGGCCTGAGCTACCACCCCACGTACAGGTAAGGAAACTGAGGCTTGAGGAGTTGGAGGCTTGCCAACTGGGTTCTGGGTTGGCAGTGCAGCTCAGTGGTAGAGTATATTCCCAGAATGAATGAGGCCCTACATTAATGCCCAGCACCAAAATAAAATAAACTCAACCCACAAAAATGCGCCCCTCCCCCCCGCTTCCATCTTCATCTCCTGCTTGGATTATTAAAGTCATCTCCTAATTAATTTTCCTGATTGTACCTTGAATCCCTAAAATCTGTTCTCAACACATCAGCCAGCGAATCCTTTTAATTTAAAAGACGTTGGAGGCTGAGTGTGGTGGCACAATCCATAATCCCAGTAACTCAGGAGGCTGAGGCAGGAGGATCACAAGTTCTAAGCCAGTTTCCAGAATTTAGTGAGACCCTGTCTCCAAATAAAAACTAGCTGGGCGTGGTGGCTCATGCTTATAATCCCAGTACTTGGGAGGCTGAGATAAGAGGATGGCAGGTTCAAAGGCAGCATCGGCAATTTAGCAAGGCTCTCGGCAACCTATTGAGACCTTGTTTTTTTAAAAAAAAAAAAAAAATCAGGCTTGGAGGTAGAATGCCTCTGGGTTCAATTCCCAGTACCAAAAACAAACAAGCAAACAAATAAAATAAAGTAACTAAAAAGGGCTGAGGATATAGCTCAGTGGTAGAGCACCACTGGGTTCAATCCCCAGGACCACAGGAAAAGCAAATCCTAAAAGATGTTGGAGTACGGCATTCTGCTCAGTGCTGTAGGGCCCCACCTCACTCAGACACCCAGGTTTGCAGTGGCCCTCAGGGCCCCACTCTATCTGCCTCCACGCCCTCCTTCCCTCATTGTGGAGATGCTGGCCCATTCCCTGGCCCCTGCCTTTGCTGTGGCTCTTCCCTCTGCCTGGATGGCTCTTCCCCCCCAGGAATCTACATGACACACACTGCCTCAAGTCTTTGCTCAAAAGCCACCTCACCTGTTTAATTACTGGGGAATGAACCCAGGTTTGTTCTTTTTTTTTCCCTCCGAGCTAAGCCTCCAGCCCTTTTATTTTGGTCTTGCTAAGTTGTTGAGGATCTCGCTAATTGCTGAGGCTGGCTTCCAACCTGTGATCCTCTTGTCTCAGCCCCTCGAGCACTGGGATTACAGGTGTGCCACCATGCCTGGCTTCACCTGTTTGGCGTAGCCCTCCCCTCCCTGTCCCACCCCAGCTTTCTTGAACCTCGTTTCCTGGCTCTCCATTTTCCCCATAGCACATCTACCATTCTGTATGATTTGCTTACTTATTATATTTATCATTTGTTGATAGTCTCCTCCTGCTAGCATGTAAGCTCCGTGTGAGGGATGGGTTTTGTCTTTTTATTCATCACTAACACATCCACAACAGCACTGGCCGCATGGTCAGCCCTTCGTGAGTATGTATAGCATTTCCTTGAAGTCACACTTGAGTGTAAATGAACATACATGCTGCTGCTTCTCTTTCCTGGAGAAGTACATTCCAAGTGTTTTCTCTGTGGGTTTAAGGTGTTATTCCTTGTAGCACAGTGCTCCTGGGAACAGCATTTGGAGGTTGTGCACTTTTTAGTCTTGAAATGACCTCATGTGGGTCCAGGACTCAGGAAGAAGAGGTGCTGAAAACTGCCTCCTGCTCCCCAGAACAGAGGGGCTGGGGGTGGCAGAACACCATGTGGAGCTACTAAACCACTGCAGTGAGGCCCCTTCCAAGGCCCCAGGGGATTTTTTTTTTTTTTTCCTTTTTCGGTACTGGGGATTGAACTCAGGAGCTTTCTACCTCTGAGCTATACCCCCAGCCCTATTTTTTTATTCTTTATTTTGAAACCGAGTCTCACTAAGTTGCGGAGGGCCTCACTAGGTAGCTGAGGCTGGCCATGAACCTGGATCCTCTGGTCTCAGCCTCCCGAATGCTGGGATTACAAGTGTGTGCCACCATGCCCGGCTCCCAGGAGATTTGATGCACACACACTATTAATCTTTTTATTTTTGGTGGTACTGGAAATTGAACCTAGGGGTATTCTGCCTCTGAGTTACATCCCCAGTTCTATTTTTATTTTTTTGTGGTACCAGGGATTGAACCCAGGGGCATTCTACCTCCAAGTTACACCCCCATCCCTATTTTTTTATTCTTTATTTTGAAACAGGGTCTCACTAAGTTGCAGAGGGCCTCACTAAGTAGCTGAGGCTGGCTGAGAACACGAATCCTCCTGTATCAGCCTCCCAAGTACTGGGATTACAAGCATGCACCACCACACCCGGCTCCCAGTCCTATTTTTAATTTTTCATTTTGAAACAGGTTCTTACTAAGTTACAGGAGGTCTCTCGAAGTTTCTGAGACTGGTTGAGAATCTGAGGTCTTCCTGTCTCAGCCTCCCAAGTACTGGGATGGATTACTCATGTGTACCACCATGCCTGGCTGGTACTATCAGCTTTTAAAAAATGCATCGTTTTAGCCAGGCATGGTAGCACATGCCTATAATCCCAGTACTTGAGAGGGTGAAACAGGAAGACCATGAGTTCCAGACCAGCTTCAGCAACTTAGTGAGATCCTGTTTCTAAAAAAAAAGGGGGGAGGTTTGGGGGGTATAGTTCAAAGGTAGAATGTCCTTGAGTTGAATCCCCAGTAACACACACACAGTCATTTATTGTATACCCCCATTCTAAATGAACTTCTACTTTCTATCTTTAATATTGTATTTTAAATTTGTCTTTGTTAAAAAAGAAGAGCCCTAAACTGCATAAACTCAGCCCCTACAGAACCTGGACCTGCCCCTGAATGGAGAAGCCAGCTTCCCAGGGTAGATTGAGGGGTCTGGTCCAGGCTCCCTGGGTGGGGGTCTGTGTCGCTGAAGCCAGAAGCACAGACACCTACTATGGGCACCAGATAAAAATGTGATATCCATAAGCCAGTGGGGTTCCCATTTTCTCTTCTTGTGCTTCCTGCACCAGGCCTCAGAGCTGGAAAGCAGGGCCGAGAGGGAGATCTGTGAGGCTGGAGCGCCCTCTGCTGAGGACACTGGAGCACAGCGGGGTGTGGCTGCGAGCCTGCTGGGCTTTCAGACAAGGACCCCTACAGACAGGGTAACCTTGACATTCTTGGGAGGCGAGTTTTTATTCTATCTTGTGGCTCCCCAACTTGTTCTCGTGTGATTGGTCATTTTTGATCCTGGGGACCCAATTTCCGCAGTCTAGTTTCACTCTCCAGTTTGAATCTCTATCTTGCAGGTTGGAGGGCTTTTCTAATCTCTGGCGCTATCTGACTCTCCCCTTCTGGGCCCGCCCACCATTCTCCCTCTTGATTACTCCTGGAATCCACTCTTACTGGTTGTTCTCAGAATTCTGCCCTAAGGATGGGCTGATGTTTCATTCAGACCCCTGCCTGAGGCCCTTTATGGAACTATCCCTAAAACTATTCTAATTCCTAGACACTGCTGTCCTCCCATAGAATTGGAATGGGCACCCCTGCCTGCTGCTCCTCCCCCCAGGATGTCTGCTTCCTAAAGGAGAGCTTTCCTTTCCTCTGCTTCAAGGTCACTGGTCAGAAGCCAGTGCTCAGACACCTTGCCAATCATTGTTGTCTTTGTTTAAAATAAATCCAGAGCCGGGTGTGGTGGCACAGGCTTGTAATCCCAGCATTCGGGAAGCTGAGACCGGAGGATCCGGGTTCTCGGCCAGCCTCAGCTACCTAATGAGGCACTCTGTAACTTGGTGAGACTCGGTTTCAAAATAAAGAATAAAAAATAGGGTTGGGGGTATAGCTCAGAGGTAGAACACCCCTGAGTTCAATCCCAAGTACCGCAAAAAAAAAAAAAAAAAAAAAAA
>PVLC010046772.1:0-11180 GCA_004027655.1 Graphiurus murinus | reverse complement strand
AAAGAAAAGCATTTTGTGTGAAAGGGGTACATACAAACTCGACGAGTGCCCGCAGGAGTGAGCTCTGATCAGTTCTGAGCTCTGGCTGCCTGTGTTGCCAGCAGTAATTCAGGTAGAGACGTAGCCACTGCTTGTAAGGGAGGGAGACAGCTGAGAGGTCTCCTCTCCGAAAGGTGAAAAGCGAAAGCAAGCGAGAGCATAAAGACGAGATGAACCGAGGCACGTTTAATCAGGAGAAACCACCGTAAGGCATTTTCAATCTGGAGGGACAGACAGCCTTTGGGGGATGCCATATGTTTGTTTCAGACTCATAGAAGGAGGATGGAAACCACTCTGACCTCCAGGAGGACGCAGGAGGTGGATGAAATCCCCGAGGACGGAAAGCTGTCCTTCCCGGAGAGGAAGCCAGGCCTGTCGCTGCAGGCCAGCAAAGCCAAAGTCACCCTTGAAACCGGGTGAAGTGAACCTGGGGGTATCTGGAGATGCCTGGGGTTCTGAAACATGAGACCACAAGGTAGAGAGATTACAGGGCAGCTTAGTTGTCATCGTATGGGGAAATTAGCGGCATCCATTAGGAACTGTAGCTTTTTAAAATGAGAAGGAATACACCTAATTAAGCAAAGATTAAAAACCCATCACACTACCTTCAGGCTGATAAAAGGCAATTTTATTTTCCTTATAAGGGGTTGGTTCCAGAGCAGAGACTGGACATGAATTGCAGCTTAGAGGGCGCGAGTGAAGCAACCAAAATCTTCAGTGTGTTTCGCCTCCCCAGAGTTGGCGCATACCAGGTATTGAAAGATATTTGTAGAAGTTAATTGAATTGTGACCGACTATTACAGCTGGGGATTTTCACTTTTTGAAGGGTGGAAAACAGCACCCAGACTGAATATTCCGGTGAACATTGGCAAGGGTTGACAATTGCAAACGCCAAGAAAACAGTCAATGTTACAGGCCTTGCTAAACTGACAAAGTGCACTAATAAATAGGGCCCCTATCTCTCCAGCAGGGGGCGCTGCAGGACTTCCTTCACACAATGGTGCCGCATGCCAGTCTAAAAGCATTTGTTTTACTGGGGAAGAGGTCACAGATTTGTTTTCCCAGACCTCCTCTACTGTGATTTGGGAAAGGAGAAGGTGAAGGTGAAGGCTAGATGGAATGGCGGGGATGAGAAGTCCCGAGACCCCCCCCCACCCTTCCACCCCCAGCTCTGCACAGATGGGCCAGTGGCTTCATCTCTTGGACCTTTTTTTTTTTTTGAGGGAGGGGGTGGTACTGGGGATTGAACCCAGGGGCATTCTACCTCTGAGCTCCACCTCCAGCCCTATTTTTTATTTATTTGGAAACAGGGTCTCACTAAGTTGTGGAGGGCCTCACTAAGTAGCTGAGGCTGGCCTCGAACCCGGATCCTCCAGTCTCAGCCTCCCAAGTACTGGGATTCTGCGCATGCACCACTACGCCCAGCTGGACCTGCCTCTTTGTAATAAGAACTAGTCACAGCCTGAAAGCCACAGCCCGCTGGTGCTGACAGCCTGTATTGCTGTAACTGCTATGTCCCACCAGTTGCTGTAAGGTCATGCTTCTTTAAACATTTCACATCACGAATTCGGAGCCCCGTTTTATCCCGGTGAGCCTGCCTTTCTCCACTCACCTGGGGAATTGCTCCTTGTGGCTCTGCTTCCTCCCTAAAGTGGAAGATGTCACGGTTGATGGCCTGAGCTCCTAGTGTTACAGTCCCTGCCCTGCGGTCCCCGTCTGGGGTCCCATGTGCCAAGGGTCAGGGGTGGAAGCAGTTAGAGACGTTGCAATGGCTCTGCGTGTGCCGCAGCCGCGGAATCTTCTGGAAGGTCTTTGCCAACAGCCTGGCGCGCCCTCCTCCCATCATGACATCCCTGAGGAGAACCGGGATGGTTTTCCTCCTGGAGCCTCGCTGTGACCGGCAGGTCTCAGGCTGGTGCAGGGGAGGGGGCTGGGGGTCTCCAGCTCAGACGCAGCCACTTCCGGGCCCTGTTCTTAGAATTCATCAGAATGTTGTTTAAAGGGTGGGGGATGCAGGAAGGAAAAGCCTATTTCCCACGGTCTCAGATTTGGGGTCAATTCCACCACACATACACGCACACCTTTGTGCTTTCTCTCGCCCTCTCCTCTCTTCCCCTCCTCCCCTCCTCTTCTCTTCCCTTCCCCTCCTCTCTCTCTCTTTCTTTCTCTCCTCTCCCTCTCCTCTCCTCTCCTCTCTCTGCTTCCTCCTCCTTTCTCTCTCTCTCCCCACCTTTTCCCTCCTCTCCCCCCCACCAGTGTTTTCTGGTTCTTCTGACGTGGACCGTTGGTCTGTCGAGTGGATCAAGGTGCAGAGCCAAATGGCGGGGATGAGGAGAAGTCACCCAAAGACAGAAGTGGTTCCTTTCTCCAGCACGCTAATGGCTCCTTTGCAAGATGTTTCCCCCTGCGGTCCTGCTCTCCATCCTCCCTGCCTGGCAAGTGCTCCCTTCCACCGTCTGCCGGGTCTGCCACCGTGCCCCAAGGACTAAAGATGGAGAGAAGTCACATGCGGCGCTTAACCGGATTCAGCGGCATTTGTGGCAAGGTCTCAAATGGGCGGCCAGCCCCCGGCATGGGGCTCCCCTGCCCTTTGCTAATGAATGAACGCACCCACTCTCAGACAGCTATTTCCACAACTTCCCTCTTGAAACCTTCAACCCAGGCCCCCATCTCACGGAGCAGGTAGGAGCGTGCCCTGGCGCACCTTCTCTTCCTGTTTCTCAAGTCACCCGGCCGCGCACACCTTCCGCCATGCCCCTGCCTTCTCCCGGCAGATGGCGTCGTGTCCTCACCTGTGCCCCCGCCACACGCCCTCGAGGACTTCGCTGCCGTGGAGACCCTCTGCTGGCTCGAGCGACCCCAGCCTCCTCCCTACAGGACTGCTCCCACCGGTACATCTTGGACGCCAACACCTTTATTATACTTCATTGTAGGCATCCCAAACCTGTCCCCTGGCCTCGTGCCCGTGATTTTCTGCTCCCTTTGCAGCACAGCGACTGGACACAGCGGCCTCTATTTGCTGCCTGTACTTATTTCCCTTCCTGTTTCTTTCCTCGACCGGCGCACCTGGACTTCTGTCCTTACTGCTGTGCTGAGTAGGCTGTCCCCACTGTCACTCAAGGGTCTCCATAGCACCGAGGTGATGTCTGTCCTCTGTCCCACTCATGATGCCGCCTGTGAAGGGGATGGCTCTCTCCTTCTTGCAACATTTTCTTCTAGAAGGTTCTCTGATGCCCGTTCCCAGGGTTTCCCACCAACCTTCCTAGATTCTATACCTCCTCTGACGGTTTCTCTGTCTCCATCAGATCTTCAAATGTTGGAATCCCCGGACTGCATGTTCTAAAAAAGCTGAACTCAGAAGCAGAGAGAAGAACGGTGGTTTGCCAGGGTCTTACGGAAGCTGGGTGCAGTGGCCCATGCCTGTATTCCCAGCCCTTGGGAGGCTGAGACAGGAGGACTGTAGTTTCAAGGCCAGCCTTGGCAACTTAGTGACACCATCCGATTAGCTAGACTGTTTCAAATTAAAAAAAATAAAAAGGGCACCATTTCAAAATAAAAAAAAAAAATAAAAAGGGCTGGGGCTATAGCTTGAAGGTAGGAGCCTCCATCAGACCCCATGGGCGCTGCTTCCTAACGTTCTTCCTGTTCCCCCTTCTGCCCCGGGGCCCCCTACTTTCTATTCAACAGTACATGCTATCTAACACAGATCTTGCCAAAGTTAAATCAGGTCATATATCACTCAAACATCTCAAGAAACTTCCTGCACGACCCCAGGACAACCCCAACTCCTTCCGTGTGCCTGGGAGGTGACGAGAGCCACCTGCGGTCTCGGTCTCGGCCGACAGTGTCCCTCCCACTTCCCCCACAGACCCCTTCCTCAGCCCCTCGACATCCCGCTCTTCTTTCTGGAACCCCTGGTCCTGATCCTCGCGTGGCTGCAGCGGCAAGGGCCCCTCCCCCGGCAGGGCTGCACCGCCCTCTCGCAGCTGCCCGGTGGCACTTAGAATTGCGGCAATGGAGCCGGGTATGGTGGCACATGCTTGTAATCCCAGTACTTGGGAGGCTGAGGCAGGAGGATCACAGGTTCAAAGCCAGCCTTGGCAACTTAGTGAGACTGTTTCCAAATATGAAATAAAATCAGGCTAGGGGTGTAGCTTGGAGGTAGAATGCCTCTGGGTTCAATCCTCAGTACAGGAAAAAAAAAATTACTGCAACAGTTTGGAGATTGTGTTCATTTTCCTTTGGGCTGAAAAAGCAGTCGTGTGGCCCTGGCTGTAGGGCTGGAAAGGCCGGTGGCTTCTGAGAGTCCTCTGCACATCTGGCCAACACGGCGCTGGATTTCCAAGCACCGCCCTGCCCCCTCATACGGCCCACCACAGGCCCATGTGCACCCGGGCCCTCCCAGGAGAGCAGCTGCTGCTCACACTCGATCTAGAGGGTCACCAGAGAGCTGCAGTTGTCGGCTGTTCCTTCCTCAAAATCGGATCTCTGGCCCGAGCCAGCCTTCCTGTGCCTGCTCTGTCCTCTGAAAGCCTCCAAGAGTGTCTCTGGGCCCCCCATGGCCTCGCCCGGGGCCCTGCTCCAGAGCCAAGCCGCCAGAAGCCAGTCTGTCCAGGGGCATGCCTTGGCAGCCAGCACTGAATTTCAGAGGTGCTGTAAGTGGCTGGAAAAAAAATTAAGGCACAGGCCTTCCTCAGGGAGTGACAGCATTGTCACCTGGGGGAAGGCCACTGGAGGAGAGCATGCATTCTCTTTGCTCTGGCTTTGGCCAGACATGGGGATAATGGCTGCGTCTTTTAACGCTACATCTGAGCTCAAACCTTGCACTCTGTGGAACTCGATGGTAACCACCACCAAGCGGCCCTCACTGGGGGAACGTGCGACAGAGGCAGAGGAGTGGTCCTGCTCAATCTTCCTCCCTCCCACATCCCTCCATCCCTTCATCCCTCCCTCCCTCCATCCCTTCAATGAGGGGCTTGGTCCTTCGTGTGCTGTACCTGGGGCAAGCTAAAATGAAGTAAACGTCTCTTCCTACGGATATCATCTTTTGAAATATTTTTTATTTCACTTTTTCTAACAGCAATATAGAAACAAAGAATCATAAAAAATAAAATCGTCAATTGTCCTTTGATCAGGTAATAGCACTTGGTATTGCTACGGGGGAGGGGCTGGGGTGCGGCCAGGCTGCGGCCATGGCTGCCACGCCCTCTGGGCCTCTGTGATTGCTACTGAGCCCGAGAAGGCATCGGACTCGGCCACGTGTGGCGGTGCGTGGGGACCTCGTGTTCTATCATCCTGGGGGTGGCACAGAGACGGCTATCGAATAAAACTACAAACAGCATTGGGATACACACGGTCAGCCAGAAGGCGGGTGACAGAGGTGGACCAACAGTGCGGGTGACCCGCAGATGCCTCCTGACCCGCAGTCCCTCCCAAGCAGGGACTTCACGAAGCTGAGCAAATCGCTGTGGAAGGCGGGGGCTCTGACACCAGCCTGGGTGTAAAAAAACGTAACCGTCTTTCCCCCTCCACTTCGATGACCCAAGATAAAGTTCTCTGGGATGAATTGAAGAGCTGGGACATCTGACCGACCCCAAAGCATGTCTTTGGGTCTTAATTTCCTTCTAGGAGCAAAGACAGGAGGGAGACACCAGATTCACGGAACCAGGACCTGCTCATCCCGTTCAGGCGTGTGGACCACATCCATCTCCCTCGCTCTGCTTCCCTACAACCCAATTTTTTCAGTTACTAGAACAACCAATTTCTAAAAAGAAAATAAAACCAGGTTGGCATTTTTTTTTCAGACTCTGTCAGGACTTTCCTGCACATGTTCTCTGCAGAGTTGCGTGGGTGAGTGGGTTTTGGGTGGGGAGGACCCAGGGCTTCCAGGAGGGAAGGACTTGGCAGTGCTGAGTGTGGCTTTGAGGAAAGACCGAGGGACGAGTCCTCTGGGCTTTAGAACCCGTGACAAATTCTGGCCACCCTGTTCTACCTTCTTGGAAGGGAGGGTAAACCCTTTGGCTCTTTGAAATCACAAGGAAGAGACCAGGTTCTCTGCTGGCTACTTGGGTTCCTGTGCATTTTCCTGCTCCCAGCTGTGCAAAACAGCCTCCCCACGGGCCAGGGTGTGAGTGAGCGCAGCCCTGGAGCCACGTGGGAGAAGAGGTCGGAGAGCAGTCCCTGTACTAGAGCACGGCACGGTAGCAAGGGATGTGCGAGGGCTCCGGTCCGGGCGCTGTCCTGCCTCCTAGCCAAAGACCCTGGATCGTACACGGGGAGGACCGGGTGGGCCTGGGCGGGGTGGCGAGGAGAGGCCTTGGAAGAGCCTGGGGACCATCTTTGGGGTTCAAATTCATTGCTATGTGATCTGTCTGGGTGTTAATTCGTGGTGCTATTACAACTCTATATTCTATGGCCACTAAACCGTGTAAGCCGAACAAAGTCCATCTCCTGCCCCAAGCTCCACTCTGCTCTTTTATCAAGGAGGGGGCTCCCCCAGATGACCGCCCGGGGTCTGAGAAGCTTCTGACCTCAGGGTTGCCCCTGGTAGCAGGTGGCCTCAGACTGGGTCACCTCCCGGCTGCGCCGGCTGTGAAGGAGACAGCCTTGGAGCCAAACCCCAAACTCTGAGCTTGCCCCACTCAACTGGCTTCCCCATTTGGACGAGAACCGAATGGTTATTAACGAGTGAGCAACACATTAGTGTGATTCAGATAAAGCCAGGTGTTTGGGCCAGCACTGTCTCGGAGCAGCCTCACCTGGGGGCTCCCGGGACCCCCTCTCTGGAGAGGGCAGTGGGGTGAGGTGCTGACAGCCTCACCGCCCCTGGGGAGGTCTTTGCTACACACTCCCTCCTGGAGAATTCAATTACGGGCCATCTGTTCCTGGCCCACCTGGTTCAGGCACCAGAGGTCTCCGAGGGGTTCCCTGGGGTGGTGGGTGGCGGACAAGTGGCCCCATGAAGGCAACGAGGCTTCTGGGTATGATCTGATCCACGCGAGTACACTCACGTGCGCCTGACACTCGGGAACCGGTCTACAGGGCTAAGGAGTGCCCAGGACAAAGGCGGACGGCAGCCTGGACATGCCCCCCAGGGCCGCTGGGGGCTGCCCACGGGCCGCTTTGCTATTCCTTCTGCTTTTCTCTTCCTGGTGGCCCCTGTCAAGGTCACAGAGTCACTTACATAGGGTGGATTGGAGCCAGGACTTGGAGGAGGCGACAGTGGGAAATGGACACGTGTAACAGAGCCCGTCTCCCTGGCCCCCTGGAGGAGAGCCTTCTGCAGGAATAACAAATTGAGGGGAGACCTTTGGGACCCCAGGTCATAGCACCAGGAATCCAAGTGGACCAGAGGGGAGGCCCGCAATGGAGCATGCTGGGACCCAGTTCTCCGGTGGCTTCTGCAGACCCTGGGCATTGGGCAGGAGCAGCAGGTCATGGAGACACTGAGGCCCGCGGCTGGGTCCCCTGAAAGCACCTTCCACCAGCTCCTGGGTCCCCCGTTCACCAGCCAGGAAGCTCTGCCTGGGGGGAGCCGCAGGGGTGACCATGGGCCCTGGTCCTCCTCTGCCCCTCCCAGGGCCGCTCAGCAGAGGGAGAACCTCCTGGAGTTGATGTTCATCTTGGTGACCCCGATGAGCTTGAGAGGCGTGGAGAGGCTGAAGGAGGAGGCGAGCGGCGAGTCGCAGAAGAGGTCGGACAGCTCGTCCCGC
Organism: Graphiurus murinus; assembly: GCA_004027655.1. Classification (NCBI taxonomy): domain Eukaryota; kingdom Metazoa; phylum Chordata; class Mammalia; order Rodentia; family Gliridae; genus Graphiurus; species Graphiurus murinus. The sequence goes on along the minus strand of PVLC010046772.1, from coordinate 3,429 downwards.
TCCTCCAGCTCGTAGGTGGCATCGTTGAGCATGCACCGGTGCAGGCGGCAGGTCTGCTCGATCTTCAGCTTGTTGATGTCTCCGCGCAGGCGCATGAGCTGCCTGGCCAGCTGCTGGTCCTGCAGCCGCATCTCTGCCTGGAAGGGAGGAGAGAGAAGAGGGGTCAGGGAGAGCTGGTGGGGGCTGCTGGTCCTTGGTCTTGTACAGGCACAGACCTTTGCACAGGAGTCCTGATGGGCGTCACCGGATCGTTGCAGGGTCCATCTGGAAACATTAACACCTCCCCAGCTCGGGGAAAGTACAAAGTTAGACCGTGAGATGACAGATGAAGGTGTGTTTACCCAACAGAACTCAAGTCTACATCCTTCTCTGCTGAAAGGGGGTGCATGTGGTCCATGCTCCAAGACACTTCCAGTTCATTCCCGTTCAGATGGAGAAGTGAAGAAGGAAAAGATGAGAATGACAAACATGGAATTCAGGAGCAGGCTCCCCTGCATGGGAAGAAGGAGCATGATGGGGAGGGTTCAAGGGCTTCAACACCATGGCTGTGTTTTAGATCATATGCTGGGGGCGGGGGCACTGTATTATTCTTGTGTGTGTGTGTGGTACTGGAGATGGAACCTAGGGGCATTCTACCTCTGAGCTACAGCCCCAGCCCTATTTTTTATTCTTTATTTTGAAACAGGGTCTCACTAAGTTGCGGAGGGCCTCACTAAGCAGCTGAGGCTGGCTGCAAACCCAGATCCTCCAGTCTCAGCCTCCCAAATGCTGGGATTACAAGTGTGCGCCACCATGCTTTAAACATCTTTGAATGTCTGGAATATTTGTTAATAAAGTTCCAAAAGGATCAAAACAAAGATCAGTTACTATTTATTACTACGAACCAGGCCCTACTCTCGGCTTTGTGTGTATTAACAGGCAACAGAGAATCCTTCCTGCAGCTGGTACAGTAAAATTACCAGGGTCTTCTAAAGGACTTCACACTAACCGATTGGGTCACTGGAGCTCTGCAGGTTTTGAGCCTCAGCAACTTAGTAAGACTCTGTTTTAAAACAAAACAAAAAATTAAAAAAGGGCTGGGGGTATAGCATGGAAGTAAAATTGATGAGGTAGAATAGAAAGAATAAAATTTAGGCAGAAAGGTGATGGATTGGGAAAAAAAGGAAAATGTGGTTTTAACAGAGCTTGTTCATCCTTAGAAAGCAAGGCCCATTCATAATGGCTGACTCTATATTGGAAATCCCTAAGGTGATTTTTTCAGAGTTCCATTTCCCTCTCAAAAGGAAGTCACACCTATTGTAAGAAAGACCCCACATCCCAGACTTCCTGACTCCACTCCCAGAAAGTCCTACCTAAAATTTTGTCACCTTTTTTTGAGACCCCAAGGGTGGGGGACCAATATCTCGTGCTACCCCAAGTTCCCTATTCCCCAACCCCCCGCCCCCCGAACCCAAAGCCAGCCCCTCTCCAGGTATGATATAAAAACGATGAGAGACCACGTGCGTGCGCTCTCTCTCTCCCAGCTGCGATCCTGGAGACTTCTGAGGTGACCTGTGTCCTTTCTCCTGTGCACCTGTGCCTTTCCCTTAAAATAAACTCCTGCCTTTGTCCCTATCTGGTGCGTGTTGAAATTCTTTTCACCACGGAGGCCAAGAACCCACGAGAGGTATCTCGCTGACCCATGACAGAATGACCCTGGTTTCTATCCCCAGTACTAAAAAAACAACCAAACAAATAAAATCTCCATGGTCCTCCACTGGTCAGGGGGGAGAAGGGAAGCAAATGCCCTCTGTCAACTTGCAAAGCCTATTGGTGGTGGCTGATCAGGGACCCAGATTGTCTGGCTTCAGGACCCAATGGCTGACAACAGAGTTCTGCCTCTTAGGCGGGGGGCGTGGGGTGGGGAGCTAGCTGAGAGCCCCCGACCTCGTGTTTTTTAGAGCTTCAGTGCTTTCTGCTGAGGAAGGGATGTGATAACTCCTCATAGGACCCCACATTGATGCTTTCCAAACTCCACATACCTGTGGAACCTAGGGAGACCCCCCCCCAGTCCCCGAGGTACCAGCAGGGCAGCGTGCGTCCGTGTTTTACAAGTCAGGATGCTACAGCTCAGAGGGCTTCCCTGTGTCACTTGGCCCCAGCAGGAATGGAGTCCACGGCTCTCGGGGCCTGGTACAGCCCGTTGTCCACTAACAGCACTTTGTCTCCAAGACGAGCCACCAGCCGCTTGAGATTTGACAGCTTCTCGGGATTTGCTCTGCCCACTTGCAAGTGCTTGCTGTTTTAGTATTTGCGTGTCTTCTTGTTGGGCTATGCGGTCCAACGAGTGCTTGAAGCCAAATGAGCCATGAGATTCCAGAGGGGCCCTCCCTGTGGCTATGCAAATAAATGCAAATGTTCTCACTTCCCCTTGTACAGGTTTGGAAAACAGTGCATTACTGGGTAGAAAAAATTAGGGACTTACCAGTAAGCATCTCAATATTCATATTCATTCTCTCTCTCTCTCTAAATATACTTTACAAATCTCTTTTCTCCTGATTTCATGGATGAGAGAAATGAAGAGAGAAAGCCTAGCTTGGAGATTGGTAAGGTACTTAATGGCAAAATTGAGATTGAAGTTCATAGTCCCACGTCATGAGTTTGCTTTCCAATCCTTGGGCATTACCACACAAACTGATTGCCAGTCAGCAACTCTACTGGTTTAAAGTAGCATCAAACTAATGAAGGCAGACTGCCACAGGGTGGCTGGTCATTGAGCTTTTTCGCGGAGCCCCAGCTGCCCTGGGAGCTGGGCGAGGTGCAGCCTGAGCCCTGCGGAGGGAGACAGAGGCCAGAGCTGTGTACAGACAGCGCCGGGCACACACACGTTGTTTTGTTTCCTGCAGTGCCCTGGGGCTTGGCTTGAGCTGCTTCTCTTTGGAGTCTTCTGGAATTCGAAGGCAGGTATCTTTGAACAAGGAGGAACCCCATGGTTTAGATTTGAACTGGGGTCTGAGGAATTTGATCTTGGGTCTGAAAAGATCCTTTAAGGTTGGAGAATTTTAAGGTTGACCAGGTGTCTGAGAGTAGTCATGAACGTCAGTCTGCAAGGGGCGCATGGGAAGGCTTAGGGCTGTATTTTGTTTGTTTGTTTGTTTTCCACTACTGGAGATTGAACCCAGAGGCATTCTTCCTCCAAGTTACGTCCCCAGCACTCTTTTTTTTTTTTTGAAACAGGGTCTTGCTTAGTTGCTGAGTGCCTTGCTAAGTTGCTGGCCCAGAACCTGGGATTTTCCTGTCTCCATGTCCCAAGCACTGGGATTACAGGTGTGCGCCACCACACCCAGCTGAGAGCTGTTTTTCTATGGCTCACAGCTTGTCAAAGGTCAGAGAACAATTTAGCCTTTAAGAGCCGTCAGCCTTAGCTGGTGAGAGGCGAGGCAGCGGGGT
>PVLC010046771.1:0-11318 GCA_004027655.1 Graphiurus murinus | reverse complement strand
TCTCTCTCTCTCTCTCTCTCTCTCTCTCTCTCTCTCTCTCTCTCTCTCTCTCTCTCTCTCGGTACTGAGGATTGAACCCAGGGGCATTCTACCTCTAAATTACACCACCAGCCCTTATTATTTTGAAACACGATGTTGCTGCTTTCTTTTCTTTTGATATGAGATAATTTATCTCTAGAGTCTCCATGCCACTGAGTTGTTGAGACTGGCCTTGAACCTGCAATACTCCTATCTCAGCCTCTCAAGTACTGGGATTGCAGGCATGTACCATCATGTCCGGCCTGGTTACCCCTCTCTAAGAGGAACAGCCAGTGACTGGAGAAGGCTGTGAGTTTCTGCATGTGGGAGAGGCCTTACATGCATATGATTCACAAAAGCTTTTCAGACAGTGTAAGGGTCTGGACTATCCACCCAAAAGTTCGTCTGTTGAAAGCATGGTCTCTAATGCAGCAAGATTCAGAGATGAGTCTGGGTCGTGGCTAGGGGAGGTGGGTTACTGGGGTGTGGCCTTGATGGTTCTATCTATCCCCTGCACCCCTTTCTCTCTCTCTCCTCTCCCTCCGTCCTTACCATGATCTGAGCAGCTATCTTCTGCCACACATTGCTGCCATGTCTCTGCCTTAGAGCAGGATGACCATGGACTGAACCTCTGAAGACCTGAGCCAAATAAACCTCCCCTTCGCTAAGTTGTTCTTGTCAGGCATTTTGGTAACAGAGATGAAAAGCCAGCTAACACAGACGGTACCTAAAGAAAGCTCTTTAGTCTTTACTACTGAGATCATTCCGCCTCCACCAGATATTGAGTCAGGACCCAATGCAAGGGTGTTTTGGGAGACAATATGCTAGAAATTGGGTTTGTTCTACAAAACTTAGGACCTCTGGAGGTAGAAGTAAGGTTGATTTCTTCACATTTAGGTAGAAAGAAGAAGGAAATATCAGTGATGATGAGAGCGGAGGAAATAAACACTTCTTTTTATTGATAATGGTGTCAAATGAGTAAGAGAAAGTTTATTGGAAAGTTATAGAGGTTCCATAATCCAAATGCCACCCTTATTTTATGGAATCTAAGATCCATGGAGTTTGTGTGGCTTGCCTGGGACTTAGCAGTTTACTAAACACTTTAAGATTGCTCCCAATAGAGCAACTCTTGTTGGTGGGAGTCCTGAATTACAGGACTGGGAGGTTTTAGACCTGCACTGAAGAGTAAAGTTTTAAAATTCCTCCTTTTCCTTGGTCTATTCTACACCTGCTGTAAACCCTGAGGTTTTTATCATTAGAAGGAGTAACAGAGGGATGTTTTTGTACTTCTTTATACATTTGTAGATCTTAAACTGCCAAAACACAAAAAGAGAAGTCTAGGTATAATCCTTGATTTTCGTTTGTCTGGTGCCTCCATAATCAATCAGTTAAAACCCTGCCAGGTCTACAACTCTGGATGTGCTACCCTCCTTTCAACCCCTAACTAGTTCTTCTGTTCCTGTCTTAAGACTAGATTTTCCTCTACTGAAACTTCTTTAAAGTATTATTAGCATCATACTACTTTTTGTACTGGGGATTGAACCCAGGGGCATTCTACCTCTGAGCTATACCACCAGCCCTATTTGTGTTTGAAATGTGGTCTCTCTAAGCTTCTGAGAGTCTTGCTAAGTTGCTGAGACTGACCTTGAACCTACAACCCCACTGTCTTAACCACCCAAGTACTGGAATTATTGGTGCATGCCACCACACTGGCTGGGTTATAATTTTAAAAAAGTAAATATAGTAATACCTCTCTCCATTTTCCAATACATTCATGATAAAACCCAAACATATTGGAGGGACGTAGCCTTTTATGATCTGTTCCCTCACTCAATACTCTCATTCCTATCATTTGTACACAATGTTCTAGCTGTAGTGAATTTAGGAATTTGATTAATATTCCATGCTTCTTTGTACCCCTATACTCGTGGATATTGGTCAAATACTATGGCGGGGTCCTCTCTGCTTTTTGTCATCACACACCTGCCCACTGGAACACTTTGCAATTGGGAGAACTTCTCAGGTGGATCCCAGGTAAAGATGACAAAAGAGAAGTCCAGGTGTCTGAGTGTGATAATATATCCACTGTTCAGATCTGGAGCCCTCTGTAACCAGCTTGTCCTCACACCTGATCGCTCTTCTTCAGGTCTATGACATCCCCCAGCCCAATTCAAACAACAACTAAAGAGAGAAACATCTCTTTACAGCTCTGAATTTTAAGAACGGTACTTCTCAACTGTATCTCCTGGTGTTGGAAGTATTACTTTGTGGGCTGCTTGGTCATTAGTATCATCAGATCAAAGAATTCTCTGATCTGAACATTTCTATTGATCATGATATTATGTAACTTTTACTTCGATTTAATATTCGTCCCTCCAATTTTTTCTCACAAAGCAAATGCCAGGGCATTTCATTTCTCTAGCTGAAGTGTCAAAGGAACAGCACAGACCTGCACCATCCAGGTGGGCGTGTATAATGAGATAAAGGTCTCTCACCTGTGTCCTCTTTTTGTTTTACTGTGCTGTGTTGATATTTTTAGTTCTATCAGAGTTATCACCTGTGGTCTCTGGAACTCTGTCAAGCAGCCTCAGAGATCCTAATGGCAAGCAATACATGAGCCTTTTAACCGGTCTGGGGATCTGTCTATCTATCTATCTATCTATCTATCTATCTATCTATCTATCTATCTATCTATCTATCTGTATATCCATCTATCTATCTATCTATCTATCTATCTATCTATCTATCTATCTATCTATCTGTCTATCCGTCTTTCTATCATCTATCTATTGTCTATTGTCTATCATTGTCACTCCCCACCCAATCCCAGGTCTAATATCAGGGGTTGCACCAGCCAAGGTCCTTCCAAGGGATGTAACCAACATCATCTATCTGGTCTGACCCTTCTGGCTTTTCCCAAGGTCCCCCTCCAGCCTCGGGAAAATTTCCCTTAAGTCATGCATTTATATGTCCTTTGCAAATGGCTTTGGTCCTTATTAAGTAAAGCAGCCTTGGAAGTTCTAGAAAATCCTTTCTTTTTTACATTGTTATCAGAAAGTTAGGCTCACTGAGAACTGGAAAGCAGCAGAAACAAAAATATCTGGCTTTAAATTCAGAGCTGAGCCAGGACTACTGTTTTAGGCATTACTCCTTCTCTCTCTCTTCTGGGGCAATATGCCCTTGACTCCAAGATGGCATGGTTGCAGCATTAGGAAGGCAACAGGAGGAAAAGCAAAAACAAAACTTTATCACTGAAAAAGGATGATTCAAAAATATTACCTATTTTCGCATGCCATAGATATAACTCAAGGATCCAAGCAATTATTTAAACACTCACAGCCAGGGGTCCCCATGCCTCCTTTTAAAGAGCGGTGACTGACATGAGAGCCATGTCTTTCCTTGAACTTGAACTTGTGTCATTGGGATTTCTTCCAAGCTGGGGCTTACCTTGATCTTCAGAAAGCAGAAGGGGCTGTCAGTGACTGGTATGTATTTGACTTGAACTTTTAGCCCCTGGTACACCCCAATACACAACTGAAGAGGAAGTCTCGCTGCAGCCCTCTCCCATGCATTTGTTCTCAGCCCTCTTATTCACCTACGTAACACTCTTCTCAATCCTTCTATAAATAAATCCTGCTGTAGAACTCTTTCCACGTGTAATTTCCACTGAAGAGCCACTTCTCCAACTTTGAGTGCCACTTCTATGTACACATGGATAACTTGTCCTTACCGTTGCCCACATTCGATGTGACTTACTTTCTGTTTATGTTTGTATCTACCTGTGGTAGTTGGAGAGATACCATGCTTCTGCAGTCCTGTTCACAAATGCTATCTGGCTCAAGTTCTAACCCCAGTCCTGGATTTCTGAGAAGTCTGTGGATAATAGACCTTAGGAAAGCTCACGACTTTGAAATTGTTTGAAAAAATTAGTCCTCAATCTACTTTTAGTAACTTATATCCTGAATTAACATTTGCTCTTATCTTAATTAGTAACTTTTCTGCTTTAACAGTCCATTTTACTTTCAAATATCATAAATAAATTTTAAGTAAAGCATGGGAGAGGGCAGGCTTTTTACAGAGTGTGGCAATAAGAGTTCCTGCGTGGGCCACCGCGAGCCATAGGACAAAGCAGGGACACCCTAACTACAGGACACCCTCCTTAGAGCCTCCCTTTGGGCATCTTGGATGCTCCCTGCAGACTCCAGCCTACTCCCGAACTCTTGGCCCTGCTCTACTCTAAAACTCACTTATAAGTAGAACTCCAGGAATCCCTAAACTAGAGTCAAGATTTGGCCAAAGATAATTCTTTTCTATATGAATCCTTGGGTGATTTGAAAAACATTAAAAAAATACACAGACACAGCCGGGCTTGGTGGTGCATGCCTGTAATCCCAGTACTTGGGAGGCTAGGACAGGAGGATCACAGGTTCCAGCCGAAGCCATTAGCAAGACTCTTTGCAACTTAGTGAGACTCTGTTTCAAAATAATAATTAATAATAATAATAATAATAATAATAATAATAATAATAATAGGCCTCGGGGAGTAGCTCAGAGGTAGAATACCCCTGGGTTTAACACCCGGTACTAAAGCAAACAAACAAACAACACAGACACATTTTTAAGGAGATAAAATCTGATTCTGAAACCACCTTTTCTTATGAGGGTAGGAATTAGATATAACCTTTATTTTATTTAGTTGAGTTCTTCTGTATTTTCTATTTTTTATTGACTCATAATAATCGTATATATTTGTGGGGTATACTGTGATATTTTGACAGGTATACAATAGACAATAATCAAATCAGGGCAGTCAGCATACCTATCACTTCAAATATTTATCATCTCTTTGTGTTGGACATATTCAGAGTCCTTCCTCCTGCATATTTTGAAGTGTACAATAAATTATTGCTATCTAGCATCACCCTAACTTATTTTTATTTTGTAAATGAAGAGAGGAGGACCACATTTATAGATCCACAGGTTAATCTGATTGTGATGAGGACAATACAAACATGCACTATTTGTGAGTGCTTACTACTGTGCTACATTAATGCTTTCTCTGCATGAACTCACTGACTCTTCACAAAACCCCAGGGAGTTAAGGTTCCATCATAGATGTGAGGAAAACAAACAAACAGACAAACAAACAAACAAACAAACAAACAAACTTAAGATTGAAAGATTTTAAATATCAGGTCCCAAATCATGTACTTAACAAGAAGCAAAGAAGGAATTGACATCCCTTAGTGAAACTTTCCCACCGGTATCTCTGATCACCACGGGCAACAGATGCTTCTGTATCATCCTGAAATCATGCAGCCTCCTACCTCCTTTTCCAAAACATATGCAAAGTTATGCTCATTTATAGATTAATCACGGTTGCCCATATGGAACTTCCTATTAGATTCTGGTCTGGCCCGGAGACAAAATTTTTATTACAAAAGCACTAGTTGTGATCATAATTTAACTATTCCACCTGATTTTGAGCTAGATTACAGACAAGGCTGATCACACGTTTTCCCAGGTTGTAATTTCTTTCAGCTCTCTCTTCAAAAACAAACTAAAAACATTTCCAATATTATTCCACTTGGTGGCGCTATTAGTTCGTGTGTAGTTGACCGAGTGACAATTTCCTTTTTCCAGATTTTAGACAAGCAAAAACTTTCACTTTAAAGAATTACTTTAGAGATATCCTGGAATGGGTCCACCAGAATTAATCTAACATTCTTGCTTTTTATTTTTATTTTTCCAAAAGGTAACAGTGATCAGTTTTGGGTTTATTTCAGAAGACATATATTCTTGAACAAATAAATCTTCTCTAATTAAATATAAAAAGAAGTCTAGGTTATTGCAACCAAGTCTGCTGGCACACTGAATGGAAACAAAAGAACCAGAAAGAAATCTTAGAAATATTTTCAAGGTCAAATCAGTGAGAAGTAGATTAGAATGTTTAGAATTTATGTTTTACAACTAGTTAATTTGCTTATTATTACAGATCTAGTTTTAGTCCACAGAAGATCTTGTAAGCACTTAGATCTATTAATGTGGGTGAGAAAAACAATACTTTTTGAATATTTATAGTGTTAAGACAATGTGTTATTTACATATCTACAGCCTAAACATTTTCACCATTAATACCATTTTATTTCTTTGCTTTTGTTTAATGTTCTGTAGCTTACTTTAATACTGACTCCTATGAGGCAGAGGACAAACGTTAAAAAATACTCTGGGAAGCCAGTAGATACAAGGAAAAGACAGAGGAGACATCAACAAGTTATATTCCTTATTATTATGGTTTCATAAAAGTGTTTCAAAGTTTATTAGTCACATCTTGATATTTAACGGCACATTTTCCTAGTACTTGCCAAGAACATAAGAATATTTTGTAGTTTTAGAAAACAACAGAGATAAATAAAGCCAAAGAGCAAAGAGATGACTGCCTCTGCTTTTTTAGTTCAAAGATGACAACCTCTATTCGAGGGAAAACTTCAGCTAGATGGAGAATTGAAACCAGTCAGGATGCAAGAGTACCAAACACATCATGACCCTCAAATCTTTATGATAGTACAGATTTTTATACCTGAGGTTTAGACCTGTTCAGAAAAGTGCCCACTGGAAATTGTCTTCTGGATGTCTGTAGGCATTTCAATTAAATGTATTTCAAAATAAAGACATTTTCCATTTCAGGGTGTGCTGCATCTCGTCTACTTCCCACCTGATCTGCCCCGGTAGCTCTTTCTCACTGGAAAGCACCGCCTTCTACCCAGTTTGTCAAGCCTGAGAATTGGCAGGCATCTTATTTTTCCCACTTCCCCTTGCTGCCTACATCCAGTCACACCTGCATCTCTGGCTCTTTTTTCTCTGAGTACTGATGTCTCTCACAACCTTCATCTCTTCATACCTATGGTCAACAATCTTCTAAAGTTTCATCATCTCTCTTGCGGAAAGGAACTTTTGTCTCCTAACTCTTACTTCAACTTTTCTACCATCATCTGGATCGCTAGGAGATCCAAGCATGCAAATCAAATGGAGCCATCATGGTGCTCAGAATTTTCCCGAAGCTAACCTTTAGCTACAGGATAAAATATTGTCTTTCATGTTATATAAGGGAAACCTTTAGCGTGTGCCCCAAGTCTTAGTTACACTACTCTGTTGAGCTTTGTGCTAAAGAAACACTTAGCAGCTAAGCACTCAATAAACTTTGTTTCAATTAATACAAAGAAGTGACAATGTGATTCAGCAGCGAATAAAATCCTATGTCAACCTAAAAAACTGTCACTTCTGGATTAAAACCTTCTTCTTCTAGACCTGCAGGTTTTATCGACTGCTGATTCCTCAAAAAAGAATGAGTGAGTGAATGTGTGTGAAAAGCCTGGGAGTATTAAGCTTTCCTGGTTGGTGCACAAATATTTTTAAAACTAACATAACTTTTTGTTTTATTTACTTATTTAATATACTTTCACTGGTGCCTTGTAATTGTACATCACGATGAGTTTCAGAGTGGCAGAAAGCCCACAAGGTGTGTGTCCCTTCAAATCTCACCCTGCTTCCCCCTCTTTCCTATACATACACAATATTGAAATTGGTATTGGTACCTTTATATATGAACACAGAATCATTTGAACTGTTTCCTTCATTAACTCTACCGCTTCACCTTCCCACCTCCCTCCCCAAGTCCCCTAGTATGTCTCCTCATTTATCTGAAATCCCTTTTCGTTTCCCAACTTCTCCCTAGCTTCAAGATAATGAGTGAAAACATATAGATCTTCACTCTCTGAGACTGCCTAATCTCGCTTCGCCTAATAGTCTCTAGTTTCATCCATGTTCCTGAAAATGTCAAAATTCTTCTCTTCTTTGTGGCCGAGTAAAATTCCATTGTGTGTATATACCATACTATAGAGTTTATCATAGTTACCATAGTTTTTGTAATCCAATTTCATCTGTTGACGGACACCTAGGCTGGTTCCATAGTTTGGCTAATGTGAATTGTCTTCCACACATTTCTAGTTGACCAGCTCGGGAGCTGTGCCCTGTAGAGATGAATTCTGTGTTTAGAATCTGCAATGTGGCCACGGGATGTTCTCCATACCTTTGACTTTGTCCAAGGCTTTGGCCAGTTGCTGAAGAACTCTACTTGTGTAATCCTGACTGCGACAGACTGCTGGATAACCTTGAGTAAGTTATTCTACTTCAGTTTCTCCTAAGGAGTTAAAATAGCAACATTAACCTACTCCCCTCCCCCTACGGGCATGCTAATAGGTACATTTTTCCCCAAAGTGTGATGTATAAATTTTCATTAGTCATAGAGCTACAATAATAGTTAATTGTCTCCGGTTTTCCTTGCTATTTACTGCTCAGTCAAGCAAAAGATGTTACTGAAGGGACTGAGGGGGGAAACTTGCAAAATATGCTGATGTACCAAATAAGTTGCCAAGATAATAACAAAAAAAAAAGTAATCAGGATTGCAGAAGACCTTCTGATTTCCATCCCATCAAATCATTAGAGATTCTATTGCAAACTAATTTTCTTATCTTTTATCTCTAAGTCAGCTCCTCTGCCAAGGACTTAAGGACTCAATTTATCATGTCCCTTAACAGGTGCCTTGGCTGCCAGTGTATCTTGACTCTGGACCTTCCCCAGCGATTTAAAGCAAAATTGATCCTGACTCACCATATTTGTGCTCTGGGTTTTAAATGCAAATGTCTGACTGCTAAAGTACTATGGAGTGTAACACACTACATATATGCAACTTTTGCTCCCTCAATCTTTTCTGCTGAATGATTATCTTTAAGCTCAAGCAAATGTATTATATTACAAAAGATCCTCACTTTCTTCCTGTTTTTCCACTACATGAGAAGAAAGAGGACAAAAAGAACTTTTAGAAGGAAATGTTTCTGGAACACCAAAAATCAAAGCAGTTGACTCACTTCAAATCATTCCAATATTCTTTTTGGTCAGTTGATAGAACACTGACTGGTTCTATACATGAAAGAAAGAGAAGCAGAGCCAAGTGTGGTCACACACATCTGTAATCCCAGTCTTTGGGAAGCTGAGGAGGGAGGATTCCAAGTTCAGAGCCAGCAATTTAGTGAGACCCTTGGTGAGACTCTCAGTAACTTAGGGAGACCCTGTTCCAAAATTAAATAATAAAAAGGGGTTGTAGCTCAAAGGCAGAATGCCCCTGAGTCTTTTCCTGAGTATGTGAGAGAAAGAGAGAAAGAGAGAAAGAGAGAGAGAGAGAGAGAGAGAGAGAGAGAGAGAGAGAGAGAGAGAGAGAGGAGATCAATAACTGTAGTGAGTGTCTCAAATAGGGAGGAAAATAGAGAGGAATTATCATGGCATCAGAAGTATTAGAAAAGTACAGAAAGAAGATCATTAAGGACATCTCCACATTGTTCACTTTTTTAAAGTTTAACTTAACCAAACATAGTGTGCACTGAGTTTATTTGGACTGGACTGCATATATGCCTCCCAAGAATCACATCTAGAATTTTCTTTTTATTTATTTATTTCTTCTTTTTTATTGTATTGATTAATCTCAGTGTATCTCTATAGTGGGATGTTCTCTGTCTTGACATTTTATTCCTCAATAAAGATTTACAGCATCTCAACCACTAGTTTGCCTTTTTTTCCACCCTTTGTGGCAAATTGATTGACAGTCATACTGATCTAGAATCATTACTGTTTGAACTTGTAGATGTTAGAGATAAGATGAGTAGTGATTTTGCTAAGGAGATAACCGGAACTTGAAAGGGTTTGTCCATGGCCTACTTAAAACACTTAAAAGCTGCTGCAGCTCACCAGAGACTGCAGCACACCACACTGTTGTGTGAGGCTATTCAAGAATTGGTTTCTATAAACCTTTTCAAGTCTCATCTGTCTATAGACACAGGATTACACTCTTCATTTTACCTAAACCGAACCACGTTCCATTTAAAAAACCTACCATGAATGTCTCCTCCAGGAATTTTGCAAATGTTTATTTTGTCTGAGTTATTCTCACCCATGAAAATAGTCTCTCACCTTTTTAAACGTTACACGTTCTTTTGCTTTCATCTTACTTGTTAGTTCCTCTAGAAAGCCTACTTTAGCCCAACAGTGGAATAAGTATGTCCCTCATTTGTACCCATTTATTTAAATAAGAACTATTGTTATGTTGTACTAGTAAACATAACAATCCCCCTCTCTCCTAGAACATAAATTCTGAGGGAAGATAACTGTTTTATTTATCAATGAATTCCTGGACCCATTACAATATTAGGAAGTACAATAAATATTTCCAAAACAGCCCATATATAGGTTTTTAATTTTTTTCATTCTGAGGATTGAACCCAGGGGCATTCTACCCCTGAGCTATACCCCATCACCTTTTTATTTATTAATTTGGAATAAGGTCTTGCTAAGTTGCTGAGACTAGCATTGAACCTGTGATCCTCCTATCTCAGACTCCCAAATGCTGGGATTATAGACATGTGACACCAAACCCAGATCATGTATAAATTGATGTGGGGGTGTTTTTGTGCAGAAATATAATCTAACCAGAATGATGAGGATGATGGCTAACGCATGTCACATGTCAAGATTTGTGAATGACATGGGATAGCTCAGGAAATTTAATTTTTACACTCACCTTGGTAAGTAGGACTTTTATGAAAAACTATTTCCATTTTACAACTGAAAAACCAGAAAACAGAAACTCAGTGAAACTGAAGTGTCCAAGATTAGCATTGATGCATTTAGATTTTATCGATAGAGTACCCATCTTACTTTCATTGTTTGGAGGTGAGAAAAAAGGCTATTATTTCTCTTGAGCCTTACAATGACTTCATAAGAATGTGTTTTAATATTCTACATGGTGGCTCTGTCTTTATCTCTTCATGCTTTTGTTGTCTAATTTTTTTTCTACCCAAGAGTGTGGACATAAGTTATTGTCTATGTTCAACAATATGAAGATATTCCCCCCAAATCGGCCACAATGTGATCCCCTCCATCGAGGCCCATGTGCAGGAGAACTGGCACCAGGCACTGCAGAGTGAAGACAGGACATCCCCCATCAGGCCCTGGGCATCATCTTTGTGAATAATTCATTAGGATTGCATTGGCTCAGGAACATCCTTCTTCTACTCATTACTTGCTTTTATCCACTCATTTATCTTCATTACAGATTTTGGTTCCTTTCAAAGACTTGTCTCCAATTTTCCTATTTAAAGCCACGTTTTCCCCTGGCTTTGAGGTTTTCTTTTTTTTTTTTTTTTTTTTTTTTTTTTTTTTTTTTTTTTTTTTTTTTTTTTTTTTTTTT
>PVLC010046770.1:0-11318 GCA_004027655.1 Graphiurus murinus | reverse complement strand
GGCTTGTTAGATCAGATCGGTAGCCAGGGACGGGTGTGATCGGACCCAGCATCATACCAACCTAAGACAGGAAGGTGGTCTTGCTACCACTGTTCTAAGGACAGGTAAGGATGATTGCTAGGGTCTGACCACCTAAGACAGGCACCATCTATGGCCACTTTATATATAAACAGTTAGGGGGAGATGTCGGGGGCCTAGTCCGGCCAGCTAGACCTCGCCTCTAGATGGCGCCTGGCAGAGTGCCAGAAGCAGCTGCAGGTGGAAAACATTCTGAGGCTGCCCCACGCCAGAGTGCATGCACCAGCACGCCCGACTCCTGGCCGGCCCAGGTGAGAGCTGTATGAGACGCCTCGTGGCTTAGGCTCGGGGTGGCTTTAAGAGCCTCCACCTCTCACCCAGAGAGAGCTGCTGGAGAGAGTTGTTACTGGGGAAAGAGTTGTTGGGAAGTTGCTGGGTTGCTGGGAGAAGTTCTGGGAGGAAGTGGTTGGGAAGAAGAAGCAGTTGGGAAGAGGTTGGCTGGGTTGCTGGGGAAGTCCTGGGAAGAAAGATTGTGGGTTGCTAGTGGAAGATGGGTTGCTAGAGAGAGGGGTTATTGGAAGTCTGTTGGAAAACCACTATTTGGAAAGACGACCTCTGTACTGTGTTTGTTATTGCTTGTGCAGTGCCCTTGATCCCAGAAAGAGAGAGATATAATAAAGAGAGGTTCGAACCAGCAACATTCAGGCAGCGTCTTTATTGGGGCCTCATGGCTGAGGGTTCAGCCTGGGGCGCCCGATACAGTGGAGCCATTTTTTAGAAAGTAAATATATGACTCTAAAGGCTTATGGTTTTATGACTCTAGAAAGTTTGCTTGACCAGTTTATGTTAGGAATGTGGGCTATACGTGGAAAATGAAGAAGTGGTGCTATTTGTGTTCTGACAATGATTGATATGTCGTAAATGTATATGTAACCCTGTTGTACTCAAGAAATGTATAATAAATCCGTGCTGAATAATAAAAAAATATATATAATGTTGAGCAAAAAAAAATAAAATTATTGTTAAATAAAAAAATTAAATATATAAGATAATAATTATGATAATTATTAAAATATTCACTTATTTAAAAATTATCATTTTAGTCTTGTTATGGTTCAGACTTAGAATGTGCCCTTAGACCTCATGGAGACAAGATAGTCATGTTGGAAGGCAGGGCTTGGTTGCTGAAGAGAGGTCCCTGAGGGGTGACCTTGAGAATTATTTATGGTTTTTCCTCCCTTTGCCCTCTCTCTTGCTTATGGCCTCTGTGATGTGAGAGCAGATCCCTTGTACTCTCTCTCTCTCTGCTCTTTGCACCATGTCCTGGGCTCCACAGTCTTCATCTCCTAACACAGACTGAAGCCCGGAAATCTCCAAACTGTGAGCAAATAAATCTTCATTCCCTAAATTGTAGTAGTCAGGTGTTTTGTATTACAGCAGTGAGGATGCTGACTGCAACAAACCTAAAAGGTCAGATGTTGTGAATATTAAGTTTAAGTATATATTGGTAAATGTAAAGGGTTGACACTTAACAGCTTCTAGATAGACAGGTAACAAAAGTTGAAATTTCTTTTTAGCATCTGTTTCTTTCTCTAAGCAGTTTGAAATCAACTTTCTCTGATTTGCTATGTTCCTATTCTCCCATCTGATTTTCATTTTTCCAAACAGTGTCATCTTTTGTCTGTTTTTATTTTGTTTTGTTTTGCTGTTGTTGTTTGGTTGGTTTTGCTTTTAATTCTTTTTGCTTGTCTTGATATTCACATCTGTTTGGGGATGAGAATGTCAACATAAATGTGATATTCAATCAACCACATCTAAGTGCAAGTCTAATATGAACTTTTAAAGAAAGCACAAAAATGTCATTTGGAAAAAAAAAAAGAGAGAATGGAGTAGGGATCTCTGCTTAATTGGATTTAGGAATATTTTAGAAAACCAGAAACATTTCCAAAAGCAAGGTGGAGTAGGTTATATAAAAATAGGGTGAGAAGCAAAGGGATTGCATAATTGTTTGGAAAATGATGCTTCAGTGAGACAAGTATTGCATGTCTGAGGTATGCAAGGAATGTTCTGAGAATTTTAAGGATTCTGACTTTGTTTTCTATTCCTATGGAAACCAGAAGACCTGAGGTGATATAGTCAGATTTGCATTTTACAATAATAATTCTCAAAACATCTTGAAAAATAAATCAATGAGAGAAATGCAGGTACAGAGAATAGGTAAGAGGCTATTGGAAGAAACCAGACCAGGAATGGAGAGGGCTTGAGTACATAGTCTTTCTGATTAGTGTCACAAATTTGATTTTTGGTGAACTCAGTTTTTACTCTTATTAATCTTTCAGAGTAATGTGTTTCTCTGTCAGACTGAACTAATTTCTCTTGCATTTTCACCTCTCCAACTTCTACCACTCCCATCACCACATGCTCTTCTTTGTAAGTCCATGCTGATTCTAACTTATGTGCATGTATGTTACCTTAATCTTAATTTTTTTTCATGTAGCATTAACATGATTTTAAGGTGATACATTCTAATCTTATGAATTTTCTTTTTCCTTTTTCTTCTCTCAGAATACTTAATCTTTGAAACTTGCACTATATTGCTGATGTGGCCACTGAAACCTTGTCCCTGTCCAGAATTCCAGATGGCATAAACAGCTTTTTTATCTCTTATTGGAAAATGGCATACTCAGGAAAAGTTTACGCCTACATAAAATTTCACTGGCAAATTATTTGACACTCAGATAACTGATTAAATTAATTGAGCTTTTAATCTACATTGTTTTATGCAAAACATTCTGTTTAATCTCTTTCCAAATCTGGATATTTAAAAGTGAGGCATTTTTGCTTTTCCTCATAAAACCCATTAATTTCCCAAACATAGCTAATTAGTCAATGAGCCATCATAAGTTATGAATGCCAGTTTTATAAAATTTCACATTCTTGTAGATTGAAATCTCTTTTCTATTCATTATTCCCCAAAACTCACACACTTTGGATCTTAGATCTAACTATAATGCTTATTCTGTATATGTTTTTAAGATTTCATGAAATAATCTTAATTTTACTCATGATAGTTATTTATAAATCAAAACACAATCATACTGAGTTCATATATACTCAAAGAGTAGATTTAGATTAGTTTTGGTGCCTCTTGAGTTACAGAATGTTCCCAGAATAATTTTTTAAAAATTGCTAATAATTCACAATGGGTGATTTAGACATCTGGTAAACCTCAGCCCAGGATTTTTTTTTTAAATCTCCTCAACATCTGTGATACTTTGCTCTAATTATGTCAAAGCAATACAGAAATAGATGAAAATGAAAGCCTCCCAGGAATCGAGGTCATGAGGGAAAATAATTTAAGGTGTTTGGATTTTTTTTTAATTAAAAGTATTTGATTACTTTCACAACAGTTGCTCTCCTGGCAGGCAGCCTTTCCTAAGGAGATATTTTACTGGAAAGATGGTTTTGTAAAGTAATGCTCTAAGGAACAATGACAGCTGTGCATGAACCTGAGATTTCCCTTATCTATCAAATATTCTTTTTTCTTTAATAGGCTGTGTTGAATAGAAGAGGTTCATAAGCAGGGTTTACAAATAAAATGCATTGAATAGTGAAGTCTCAGTTCACAGAGAACATGTTTAAAAATAAAGTGATTTTCATAAATTAAGAAATATGAATGAGTCATGAACTGGGAAATTGATATTTTCCATTGGTGATTGCCATAAGTTTCAGTAGGATGAGTCTGAGTCATGGATGAATGAGGTAGATAAGAAAATCTAAATTGGCTGGATCTAGGGAAACTATGATTATGGTGATCTATGCTATTATAATTTTTCATAATTTTACTAAAAGGGGAAATATTTTCATTCATAGATTATCTTTTTATATATTTAGATATTGCTTTTGTTCCATATCCTTAATATTCTTAATCAGATTTATAACCCTGATAATGTACTTCTTCCAAAAATAAGATAATATAAATATTATTTTGTTTTAAGAATAACTTCAATATAGACATTCAATGAATGTCTAAAAATTACATAAACTACATTAGGTGTGATTAAGAATTCAACATTTTAATACTAAAAATGAATCAATTAACTACCAAGAATGCTTCAATAGTCAAATAGCAGGGTCAAATAATAAGTATTTCATATATCTGCTTTTTGAAAGGAAAGGAAATGATTGATACTTATTGGTTAATTTTTTGATAAAAATCCATTTTCTTATGTGAGTGATTTCCCCAGAGTTTATTATGAATTGAAATTCTAGCACCATAATATTTAGCTACACAGACCAGAAAATATCTGAAGAACCCCATAGCTCTCCTTAGAAAATGTGGTTGAATATGTAGTTCCATGGTACAGGATTAATTGGCTTATAAAAGGCCTTTGGTTTGAGTCTAGTCACTATAAAAAGAAAAAAGAAAAATAATACTTAAAATCCTGAAAAAAATATTTTCTTTTTTTTCTGTAGAAATTGTGTGTGTGTGTGTGTGTGTGTGTGTGTGTGTGTGTGTGTATGTGTGTGTGTGTTTTACTGAGGATTGAACCCAGGGCACTCTATCTCTCAGCTAGAGCAGCCCTATTTTATTTTTATTTTGAAACAAGGTCCTAGTAGGTTACTACACACTGGCCTTGAACCTGTGATCCTTCTATCTCAGCCTCCCAAGAACTGGGATTATAGACATGAGTCCCTCTATAGGATTAACTTCTAAATATTAGCTCCAATTAGATATATTCAGATACATAAAATAGGGAACTAATTTCAATATACTCATTAAGGTATCAAGATCTATTTCTGCTGTTTGTTCTTTCATTCCAAAGCCAACTCCTATTTGCAGAGTTCATTGCTTTTTTTTTTTTTTTTTTTTTTTGTATGCTCTTGCTGTTTAACAAAATAGAAGCGACTTAAAACAAAACAGGGATGTTAAGGTTGAAATAGAAAATAAATTACAAAAACAAAAATAAAAATAAATAAAAGAATTAAACAAAACAATTATTCGAAACTTATTATGCTTGAACATTCATTCCAGAAATTCTAGCTAGGTGTGGTGGTACATGCCTGTAATTCCAATACTTGACAAACTGAGACAGGAAGATCACATGTGTGAGGCCAGTCCCAGTAACTTAGCAAGACTGTGTTTCAAAATAAGAAAATAAAATAAGGCTGAGGATGTTGCTCAAGGTTGAGTGCCCCTGGGTACACACACACATACACACACACACACACACACACACACACACACACACACACGTACACAAAATTCCAGAAATTCTTACGAGCCATGACAAACTAAACTCAAAAGATAACTGAACACATCAGTTAAAATAAGCACCTCCCTTTCTTTTCTATGTTTTGTCTGGTCTGCCTGGAGTTTGTGAGATATGTTGCCTAATTAATATGTGGTTGGTTTCTCATCTGAACTGAAGATAATTATAATACAACTATGACGGGTTGTTGTGTATACTGAATTAGTAATACACACATTATTTTGAATTATCCTTAGTATATAATAAAATTTCAATAAATACTAGCTGTAAGAAATAATAATTAATATTTACTTGCCTATCATTACCAAATCTATGACCTACTTTATTACAAGATGGGGAAAAATAACTTAGACTGAATAAGTAACATACTCAAAATTTTCACACTTATTCAGTGAAAAAATTAGAGTATTGAACCCAGGTAAATTCCAAATCTGGCATTCTTTCTAAGTTAACACGCGATCCTCAATTATATGCATTCATTTTATACTTTCTTTGTTATTAGCCAGGACATTACATTTTCCACATTATCTGCCTAGTTTTTCTCACTTTTTTCTCTCTAAGAAATGAAAAAAAAAATGTATTTCTGTTTAAGTTTTAGGAAACCTCCTAGAGAAGAGATTTGTGTCTACACTTTCTCAATGCCATCTGAAACTCAGTAAGCATGCTGCTTCCTTGTTCTTGGACCTTCTCCATTTGACAAATAGTTAAGGAAAAAATCTTTGCTAGAAAAAGTCCTATCATTTATGACAGATGGATGAAACTGGAGGACACTCTGTTAAATGAAATAAGTCAGTCACAGAAGGACTAGTATTGTGTGATTGCACTTATATGAGGTATCTAAAATAAGCAAAATAATAAAAGCAAAGGATAGTGGTTACCAGGAGGGAGAAGTGGTGAGTTGGTCATCAATGGGTGTAAAATTTTGATTAGGGAAGATGAATAAATTCTAGGGATCTCCTGTGCAACAGAGCACCTATAGTTAGCAATTTGGTATTGTACACTTACAAATGTGTTAAAAGCATGAATTTTGTATGTTACTAACACATACAAAGATACACACAATGCACATGAATCAAAAAACAAGCAATAAACGTTCACACGAAGGGACACTAGAAAAATTTTGAAGGTGATGAATATGCATATTACTTTGATTGTGGTGATGATATCATGGATACCTGCATATTTCCAAACTCATAAGCTTGTATACATTAAATATGCAGAGTTTTTTTTGTATATCAGTAAAGCTGATAAACAACAAAAAAAAATAACTTAAACCTGATGGGAGACAAGAGCCTAAAATATAGGATCTGGATCCCTCCACCAAGAAATTACCCATTCCTTCAACAAAAATTAATAAAACTTTTAAAACATGGCAAGTGGTATGCTAAGGGATGTTATACTTACACATAGTATTATTGATTTACTATTGAAAAAGACTACTCAAGGTTTAGCTTTATAATTTCAATTCTATGTCACATTAACACGTACAAATATAATTCATGACTTTAACATTCCACTAGGTTATTTTCATGACAATCTTCTAAAAGAACTGTGTAGCAAAATTGATGCTATGTAAATATAAATGTAAGTACTCTTTGCTGGCAAGATAATGCAACATAATTGAAGTGAAATGAAAAATTGCATGGTTTATATTACAAAGATTAATGTCAGTGATGGCAATCTATATATGTCATATGTAAGACATTAATAAAAAAATTAAGTAGCTCTTCTGTCTATTTATTTAAGTGAATGCCACCACCTTTTGTGACCTGTAGATATTTTATTTCCCCTGGAGATTAGGATTGCTGTCATCTGCAACACTTTAAGTAGCCAAGTCTTTATGGTATGTGGGCTCTTATTGGAATAGCACTGATAAATGCTGAATTACACGGGTGAAATTGTAAACGGAACTCATTTAGTTGAAATGCTAGAATTCTAGAATTTTGTCAGGGTTGGAACAGTGCATTACATACATCCAGGCAGAATGATCCCTAAGTGTTTGTTATAAATGCTATTCCCTTAGGCTATTATGAGTTGTTGCTATACAGGAATAAAAGGAGTGTATGTGACTAAATAAGTTTAATATCCAAGCAAAGTTAAATCCTTCCTTTACTGTAGAATTTCTTATTGCTTAGACAATGGTTAAGGCATTGTAAAGAATTGGAACATACAGTGTTCAGTGATATGTGAATCTACCTTCTTCTCTCTCTCTATCTTTATCCTTCCATCTATTTTTCCTTTCATGAGCTATTACAGAGATCTTATACTTTCTGGAATGCATCTAGATACAGCTTGATTTTCACCAACCTACTTATGCAGCTAATGAAACTGAGTCCCATAGCTGAGGAAGGACAAATCTGTGGAAGATGAAAAGGGCTGGGTGGTGTGGGAAGAACTTGAAGGCAAAGGACCTGTGTCTCTCACATGAAAACCACAAGATCAGAGACACAAGTGTGGAACAGTAATGAATCAATCAACTTGAAGTCCTGGGGGCTGTGGGAAAAGGCAAACTAAGAGCATGCCATGCCCAAATCTGGAGATCAAGAAAAGAAACAAGGTTGATGTGGGAAATTCCAGAGTTGGAAGCTATAATGCAATACAGAATGTGGAGAAGACATGATAAATTATTAATGAGAGGGTAAAATATGATCTCTAAGTCCACTTGGACAAGCCAGACTCAGTGGTGCACACCTGTAACACCAGTACTTGAGAGGAATTGAGACAGGAGAAAGGAGGATCACAGGTTTAAGGCCAGCCTCAGCAACTTAGTTAGACTCTCAGCAACTTAGAGAGAGACCCTGTTTTGAAATAACAAATGAAAAAGGTAGGGGCTGTAGCTCAGAGGTAGAATGTCCCTGGACTCAATAATGATAATAATAATAATAATAATAATAATAATAATAATAATAATAATGTGTATTTGTGCAGCAATTCAAGATTAATTATGCAGATTTCCCTTTTATATTGTTTGCTGTAAAGATATATTGATTTTTAGACTTATTTTATAATCAGGCAGAATGTTTAGAGAATAAAAGAGATTGAGAGAGGAAACAGACCAAATATATGAAGGTATCACTACCAACCTTACCAGCATGCTTGGGAATGGAGGAGGGGGGTAACAGAAGTGACCCACACCAGGAGATACTGGGTGCATATATGAAAGTATCACTTTGAATTTCGCTAGGATGTATAATTATATCACACCAATAAAATTCTGAAAAATAAACACAGGTACCTATGCAAAAAAAAAAAAAAAAAAAAAAAGAGAGAGAGATTAAAAGGGCCCATATACTTGTGGAGAAGAGGACTTAAATACAATTGTTTATAACTACCATCCTGAGATTGGAGCAAGTATTGTCCATATTCTAATGGGAAGAGGCTTCCCAGTCTGTTTTCTACCATAATTATGCTGGTCATTTTTAATTTTTCTCTTCCTTTTTCCTTATTTTTCTCCTTTTATCTATTTTCCTCCCTCCTTGCCTTCTTTCCTTCTAGAAATGTTTCCAAGTACCATAAGGCAAGTGAGAAAGTCCAAGTGATTGCAAATTTGGAAAGCTTCCTAAATGTTTCTTAGGAAACTTGGGAAGTCCGATAGGCTTTCCAGATGTAAGTGAATTTATCACATCCTCACAGCCAACCACACTTGAGATGTGCATTGTTATCTATTTTTTGTTTTCAGCATTCTGGGCAAATACAATAGTAAAACAACACAAACTAAATAAATAACATGAAAAGTCCTTCCAGCACCTTTCTCTCATCAACTGGGAAAGTTGGAAATAATATTATTTCTCCCTTCTTATTCTTAACCTTTTTACAAAATCTAACTTTTTTGTAATACACATTATTTTATTGTCAATAGACATAAATATAACATGGTATAGTCTAGGGAAGCAAACCTACTTAAGTTAGCATTCTAAGGGAATGTGCTGTTATCCACTTTTCTCATTCTGGGTATCTGGTTCTGTGTCAGCAAGTCATTAAAAACACAGAGTTGATTAATTCATTCAGTCAACAATAATTTATTAAGCCCCTTTATAGGCTAAGTATTGATGTGATGCATACTCAAGTATAGGTTGTTTTTAAGAGTGAGGAAAAACGGGCCTGGCGGCACATGCTTGTAATTCTAGTACTTGGGAGGCTCAGACAGGAGGATCGCAGGTTCGAGGACAGCCTCAGGAATTTAGCAAGACCATCATCAACATAGTGAGACTATGTTTCAAAAGAAAAAAATAAGATAAAAGATCTACAGGTATAGTTTAGAGGTAGAAGTCCTCTTAAATAAATAAATATCACCTGAAAGACAGAAGCTAGACATAAACATTCAAGACTGAGAAACTACAAGTTCAACTCTCCTAAGGAAGGAATAGGCCTTTTATTGGAGAAGAAAAAGAGATGCAGAGAAACTTGTACAAACATAGGCCAAACCAGGTAGGTACTGGTGAAAAATTTTAAGGGCCAATTTGATTCTGTGAGCAGTGGAAATACTTTGCAGGACTTTAAGGAAGCTGTGGGACAAAATATCCTTTGTGCTTTTAAAATATTTTATGTAGTTCCAGATGTCTCACAATTCTCATTAATATACTTAAATCTAGAAAACATAGAAAAATATACAATTATTCTAGAGTGAAAACATAGAAAAGAACTATATAAGTTAATCCTTTGTGGTGGGGACACATAAGCATTTACATTTAACATAGTTAAATCCAGTATGCACAAATTATTTACATTTTAATATCACTGAATCAAAATGTGTCAGAAGCAATGTTATGTCAAAGTTAAATTAGTAGCATATTCTTCTTTCATAGAGGTAAATAAAAAATCATTGATTTTTTTACCATATGTATCACCTCATATTTCATAATTTTTTTGTACATAGTTGCAAGGGTATATACTAAAATTTATTTAATATTTAAAATATTATTCTAGGTACTATTCAATGTGCTTTACACATATTAATTTATTTATTCCTACGGAATTCTTTTTGAGAAATACTTCTCCTTCATATGTTTCAGGTAAGGCTGTTCTATCACCCACTCACCCAGTCTTTTTTTTTGTAATACTAGGAATTGAATACCGGGTTATTCTACCTCTGAGCTATACTCTTAGTCCTTGCTAAGTTGCTGAGAGTCTCGCTAAGTTTCTTGGCCTGGCCTCAAACCTGCAGTTTTCCCGTCTCAGCTTCCCAAGTACTGAGATTACAGGTGTGCACTGTTGGGGGCCTAGTTCTGCGGGCTAGACCTCGCCTCTAGATGGCGCCTGGCAGAGTGCCAGAAGCCCCTGCAGGATAAACATTCTAGGGCTGTGCCACGCCAGAGCGCATGCACCAGCACGCCCAACTCGTGGCCGGGCCAGGTGAGAGCTGTATGAGACACCTCGTGGCTTAGACCCGGTGCAGGTATAAAAACCTCCACCTCTCGCATAGAGAGAGCACGGCTAAAAGCGCGGCTGAAAGAGCTGCTGGGAAAAGGCTTGTTGGGAAGTTGCTGGGCTGGGAAGTTGCTGAGAGAAGTTCTGGGAGGAATTGGTTGGGAAGAAGAAGCGGTTGGGAAGAGGTTGGCCGGGTTGCTGGGGAAGTCCTGGGAAGAAAGATTGTGGGTTGCTAGTGGAAGACGGGTTGCTAGAGAGAGGGGTTATTGGAAGTTTGTAGGAAAAGCACTATTTGGAAAGACGACCTCTGCACTGTGTTTGTAATCGTTTGTGCAACGCCTTGATCCCAGAAAGAGAGAGATATAATAAAAGAGGTTCGAACCAGTAGCATTTAGCCGGCGTCTTTTATTGGGGCCTCACGGCTGAGGGTTCAGCCTGGGGCGCCCGATAAGTGGTGGCCAGTACGGGGAACCCCGAAACCCGGGAACCCCAAAACTCGGAGAACCTCGAAATTCGAGAGTTCCGAGGACCGAGTCACGGGCGACGACAGATATTGGAAATAGTATAGTACAAGTACTTGTAGTTTAGTTTTTATCAAAGTTTTTAAGTCAAGGAAACGGCTATATAGCGTCAGAATCGAAGGTCGCGTTGGGCGACGGA
>PVLC010046769.1:0-11330 GCA_004027655.1 Graphiurus murinus | reverse complement strand
CAATTAAGCATGGTTTCATACTGCAGGACTTGTCAGAGCCTTTAGTAGGCTAATGTGCACTGGGACATTGAAAGATAAAAGGATACGATTTGTGACTTTTATTACATTGTTCTTTCAGAATCCTTTCTCCCCAAACCACTGTTTGAGGGAGCCCACTGTGGGGAGCAAAACTTGATTATGAGGTTTAGTTTGGCTTCTGGGTGTTCAAAGGTGATTAGGACATAATTGTATTCCTCTAGAAGCTCATTATCAAAGGCGACTGAGATGGATGGATTATAATGTAAAATACACTGCAGCGGGTATGTTTCAACAAGGTGTAAATACAGTAATGTGTCATCTACAGAGGCTGAGACAAAAAATCTGCCTGGGAGAGTCATGAAGAGTTGACCCTGAGCTGGAATTTTTCCCAGGAAGTCAGACAAATAGAGGTTCAACTCTGGAGAGGGGGTTTGTGAATCTGAGAACAGATGTACTTGTTTAACTAGATTTTCCAAATGCGAGCTGCCCCAAATGACACAACAGTGTTCTGTGAAGGAAAAAAAAAAGGATAGTTATTTCTTGAAATAATGCTTGCCTCCTTTATGAGTTCAGACTAAGAATTAGCTGCATGGTCATCTCACAGCTAAGATATATTATATTCCCTTCCGTGTAGAAATACTACCCTGGAATTCTCCAAAATGTTAAGTGAAGTAAGTCAGGTGCAGAAAGACGAAGGCCACGTGAGGTTCTCACTTACAGTGGAAGCTCAAAAGTTGATCTCAGAGAAGCAGAGGAGAGTAGGGAGCAGAGGCCGGAAGGATGTGAGGGAGCGAGGGAGGACGGAGGATGGTGAGCGGGTACACGGGTGCAGATGGGGAGGACAGTAACTTCTAATGCTCCATAGCGCAGCAGGAGAACTATGGGTGACAACAATTGGTTGAATATTTCAAAATAGCTAGAGGTGGCCATGCATGGCGGCACATGCCTATAATCCCAGTATTTAGGAGGCTGAGACAGGAGGATCACAGGTTCTCAGACAACCTCAGCAACACAGCAAGACTCTCAGCAATCTAGCAAGACCCCATTTCAAAATAAAAAATAAAGCTAGTGTGGTGGTGCACACTTGTAATCCCACTACTTGGGAAGCTGAGACAGGAGGATCGCAGGTTCCTGGCCAGCCTCAGCAACTTAGACCCTCTGCAACTTAGTGAGATCCTGTTTCAAAATAAAAGAATAAAATAGGTCTGGGGATGTAAACTCAGAGGTAGAATGCCCCTGGATTCCATTTCCGATACCACAAAATAAGTAACAAATAAATAAATAAAGTAGGGCTGGGTGCATAGGTGGGCAGTAGAAAGTTCTTAGGTTCAACCTAAGAACAAAAAAAAAACCTAGTGGTGAGGATTCTGGTTTTTGTTGTTGTTGCTTTGTGATACTGGGAATTGAAACCAGGGGCATTCTATCTCGGAGCTACACCCCCAGCCCTATTTTATTTATTTATTTATTTGTTTGTGTATGTGGTACTGGGGATTGAACCCAGAGGCATTCTACTGCCAAGATACCCCCAGCCCAATTTTCTTTCTTGTTTGGAAACAGGATCTTGCTAAGTTGCCAAGGCTGACTTCAAACCTGCATCCTCCTGTTTCAGCCTCCCAGGTATTGGGATTACAAGTGTGCACACCATGCTTGGCTTTCTTTTTTTTTTTTTTTTTTTTTTTTTTTTTTTTTTTTTTTTTTTTTTTTTTTTTTTTTTGAAACAGGGTCTCACTAAATTGCAGAGGGCCTTGCTAAGTTTCTGAGGCTGGCCGAGAACCTGTGATCCTCCTGTCTCAGCCTCCCAAGTGCTGGGATCAAAAGTGCGCACCGCCACGCCAGACATCATGAATGTCTGAGGCAACAGGAATGCCAGTTACCCATATCTGACCATTGCTCGTAATACACATGTATTATAATATCATACTGTACCCCCACGACTGTGTACATTTTCTACACGTTAGTTAAAAACAGAAACCTATTTTAAAAGCTGCCCGATTGAAAAAGTTTCCCGGTTTGCCATCTCATCGATTGATCAGCAGGGACAATACAATCACTAATCCAAGAAACCCTTGCTTACTGATCTCAAGCTAAACGTCAAGAGCCATTTTTAAATATTATACTACACTTTGAAAAATATACACTTCTGATGAAACCCAGACTGTTTCACAGAGACAGATTCCTTAAGAGGGGAGGGGGAAAAAACAACAAAAAAAAATAGTACACAACTAATGACTGAATCAAGTCTTCTGTGTCCACAGTACAAAGCAGACATTCAGCCCCTAATTGGATAAATATGCAAGTATTCAGATTTCTGGAGATATTGCCATTTTGCAAATGCAGTAATAAATTAAAAGCTTTACATTGCATTCCAACCACATATAAAGGGTCGATTCAGACCACTGGCCTTGCACTAGAATCCAGCATGGCTCTGCTGTGTATTACCGACTACAAAGAAAAACTTCTTATTCTAGTAGCATAGGCATAAACTAAGCAATTGCGCTCAATATTTTTCCCCCTCCTCAATGGCTAGGGGAATTCAAATGAGCCTAAAAACCATGGGGTCATTGCGTTTCATTTGACCAATGTACACAGAAGAACAAAGCAGACAGAATTTCTATTTAAATCAGCTCTGCAGATGCAGAAAGTATTAACTGAGCAGGAAAGGTTCTCTGGTGGCTCACGTCAGTAGTGTGGTATAAGTTGCAGTCATTGGCCGCTGCTTCCTGCCTTCCTGTAAAAAGGAGATTTGGGACAAATTGCTGCTCCTCTCATTGCCTCCAAATGGAACTAACTCTAGAGGCCGCGGCTGGAGCTGAAGTAAACCAGGGCTTGCCTCGTATTCTTTAGGGGTAGCAACTGCAGCCTTCAGAAACACCAAAGGCACCAGGTCAGTTATTGGCTGAGTGGGTTGAAGAATGGACCAGCAGCAATCTCTCCCCAACAGAGCAGAACACTTTGGAAACGTAGCCCCGTAGACCAGACACACGCAAATGGCCCGGGGTTCCCACGGTAGAGCTGCAACAGGCTCATTTCTTATCATAAACATCCCTGATCCTTTGTGATTGTGTGAGACGTCTCATGCCCTGGTAATGAGCTCCCGAACTGTGTTAGAAATGAAGCAGAGAGATGCTCCAACTTTTGAGAAGCTGCAGCTCTTGTGCGGAACGTCTCTCCCTTCCAGCTTTGTTTGATGCCCCACAAATCTCTTTGCTCAAAATCACTCCTCTCTCTTCCACAGAGGAGTTTCTGGAAAGTGTCAGGGGAAGGAAGTGGCTCCCTTGGGAAATGGGTTGGTGGCAGAGCACCTGCTTCTCCGGTTTTTTGCGGTGAAATAAGAGAGGCGGAGGGCGCAGCATTTGTGACCTGTGCATCGAACGGACAAAGCAAGGGACTGACCAGCAGCAAGATCAGCATCAGATAGCTCCTGCTGGTGTGCCCAAAATGTCTAGGAAAAAAAAAAAATCTCTCTTGAAGTAAGACCTTGCTGCAGCAGTGCAAACTTTACTGCTGTTTACCTGTATTTGCAGCACAAAAATAGGGGCAGGGAATTTCCATGCATGGTGAAAAAGATGTTCACCAAAACAGGAAACAAGAAAGCATCCATCAAGGCCATTTTTAATGACTATATCCCATCCACACAACGAGCTGATCCGCAGTAAGCCCTCCCTTACATCTTCAATGGACACTCAGTCGTCATTTTGCCTTGCAGCCAAAGAATTCGAGATCGTTGTTCACACTGCGGTCCCAAAACTGACAAGCAAAATCAAAAGCAGCCTTGAGTTTTGTGTACACGTATTAACACTTAAATGCTTCGCCCTAATAAGTTTCAGGATTAACAAATGTTTGTCAAAAGGAACTGTGCAGAGCAATTGAAATCGAATTTGAAATGGAACCACGATAGTCTAATACATATATGCATGAAACGGAGAAGCGGCCTAATAAGCGTAGCTGACACCAAATATGCAATTTACATACATTACACACTAATAATCTCAATTTTAATATTATTCTTTAAAGGCAACTGGACGGGTGGTGGAGTTAAAAGTTTCTCTTTTGTAAGAGGTGAATGAGAACAGAAGCTGAGCCTGGCGTTCTCTGCCACTCACCACAATCTCTTTAGGGGAAAAAAAAAAAAAAAAAAGATGGACCGGCTCTTTCTGGGTCTCTTCCAGAGAGGGTTATCTCGAGAAGGCAAGGTTGTAATGATTCAACCAGACTCAGACGAATGGCCAATAAACCTGATGAGGTCTGCAGACCTGCTCTTTGTTCTTGAGCCGCTGAGCGGTGAGAAAACATCCCAGCATTTCCAAGCCTGGCACACAAATCTTTATGAGAATTTTTTCCTTTCCTCAGTAGATTACCCATGAAATAGGACAGGTGTACTGGTTATTCAATTACATCTTACCGAAGACTTGGGCAAAAGGTAAAAGGAGGCCTCGGAGCATAGCTCTTAGCATTGGGGATTTATTAATAATAGTTCAACTTTCTCGAAAACAAAACTTTTTTTTTTGGTAATTTAAGCCTATTTTCTTAGTTTGTCATTGGTTTCACTCATAAACCAGAAAACTAAAATCTGCCCTTCTGCTCTAAACATAAAATGTGTTCGTAATAACCCCGATTTATTCCAAATGTATTTTTAAGTATTGCTGAATTGAGAGGTACTCAAAATTTATGGCCTCTGAGGTTGCAAACAGGACTTCCTCTTTTAAGAAGGAAAAGGCTTAAAATGAATGTAGGGAGGGCTCAGAAAGCTTCTTGGATATCAAATGGCTTCGTAGGAAAAAAAAAAGTCAATGATATAAGAGTAAATGAATCAAAACCATATGGATCAAATTTTCCCTAAAATACACAGTTTGAAAAATTAAGGAGGAAAAGTGCTTGGCAAAAATGTGTTTCTGGTTTTACCAAACCCAAAACATTTGAAGAATCATTTGCAATGGTTGATGAACCCTAAACTCAGCCAAGTTGTCCCATTTTTTGTACACTACAGAACAATAGGAAAGCTTCCCCGAAACTATGTAACCCACAGATACCGTATTTTATGCAATAAATCATTAGAAAGTATCACCAAAGAACTGCAGTGCTCGAAGTCAGGGGGGGGGGCGAGGAATGATAAAAGTTTGTTAGTTTAACTGGTCTCATTCAGGGAGGGGGGCTGACTATGGGTGTTCAGGAGTGGGGGAGCAATGAGGGCAGTATTCCTTGCAAAGGGAAGTTAATTAGAAGAACATGGGCCAACGTTAATGAGTCTCACATCTTGGGCATATGGTAGAATCCCTTGTGCTCCGTGGTTCAGAACCACGCTCCTTGTTCCTTTCGAACACGCAAGAAGGTGCTAGTAATGCAATGTCTGGGGCTGGAGAAATAAAGCATCTATATTTCCTCAAGTTTCGTATTGTCCCTACACCAGGAGAGAACAACCTTTCAAAAGAAGGTTGCTGCTACCCGGGAAAGTCCTCTCTTGAGGGAATGGAATTGTTTCCTTCTCAGAGGACATCTTGTCCTTTAGGATAAGCCCCATCTCCTGGAAGGCTGATGGAGTTTAGACAGCTATCCCGAGAGGGTAGAAAATACTGAAGTTTTCAGCCAGTCCCCCTATTCCTGTCCATCATGGAGAATCTCGCCTCCGGATCCAGCCTTGGATGGGACTCAAGCCCAGCCCTCTGTTTGTGAAACCATTTGACCAGGCTGGCGGGAAAATCAAGTCCAATGGCAGGGCCAGAGCCCACAGTAAACACCTTAGGTATATGTCCTCTGGGGTAGAGAAGCAACTGAAATATGTGATTTGCATTCATAAAAGAATTATAAGAACCTGGAAGGGAAATCCACTTGGCTCTGAGCCCTGCCAGGAGCTCACTCTGTCACTGAGACACTGTGTTCTCTTGGTCTCAGTTTCACTATAAGTAAAATGGGGATATTCCCAGATAAGACTGCGGGTTCCCCGAGAACAAGGAAAATTTGCCATCCATGAAGGCATGCTCCTGGGCTTTCAGCAACTCCAGGAGGACATGACCAAAGTTTCTAGAAGATGATTTTTGGTACTCTGAGATTTAGACTGTCACAAGTACACAACAATCGTGTAACCTCCCAAGTCACTGTCTTACACTCGTCCCCCACGCAGGACCTCCCCTGAGGACAGGACTAAGGAATCCAGGAAGCATTATTTGGTAAATGGCTCTGAGTCCCAGCTTTGAAAGAATCTTTGCTTGAGGGAGCAGATACATTAGAGACACCAAACAAAAACTAATCCTCATCCTTACACACAAAGAAGTGACTTGGCTATCTTTATGGTGTCTATTAATTCCTTAACCAAAAAAACAAAAACAAAAACAAAACACTATAGAAAGCTCATTCTGCAATGGTTCGCAAACATCCTGGCTCCTGATCTCCAATTTTGATGATGTGAAAAACCTCAAATAAAATGCACAAATATCTTAAATATATCAAATGACTTCCACTGATGAACTGACTCTATAATTAACTGACTATAAAAACCAAAGAACTTTATATCCATGTCAGTTTAAATTAATAGTTAGGAGCCAGGTGCAGTGGCACATGCCTATAACCCCAGTACTTGGAAGGCAGAGACAGGAGGATCGCAGGTTCTCAGCCAGCCTCAGCGACTTATCAAGGCCCTCAGCAACTTAGTGAGACCCTATTTCAAAATAAAAAATAAATTAGGCTGGGGGTGTAGCTCAGAGATAGAATGTCTTGTGTTCCATCCCCAGTACCGCCCCACCCCCAAATTAATAGGTCTATGACAACATGGAAAGACTAAGGAAAGGCAAGATGCAAAATTATGTACAGGACTACCTCAATTATGTTTTTTAAAAAAGGTTAAGACAGTAAATGAGAAATATGTGCATATATGCCTTTTTCAGCTTGTACCTAACAAAGATGTATGATTACAGTGTACCAATTTAAAAAAAATAAATAAATTTTTAAAAAAGGTTAAGGCCCCAAAAGAGCTGGAGGGTAATATGCAAAAATATTAGTATCAATTTCCCTGGGAGACTTTTTCTCTGCTCTAAAGGCATTTTTTTTAATTGTTCTATTTTTATTCAATAAATATTCAGTTTTTTATTACTGGGAGAAGTTAAAAGATTAATGGAAGTTAGGCTTAGCAAAAAGAGTGTAAATTTAAAAGCTAGGTATGGTGGCGTACACCTGTAATCCCAGTACTTGAGAGGCTGAGGTAGGAAGATCACAGGTTTGAAAGTTTGAGACCAGCCTCAGCAACTTAGCAACTTAGTGAGACCCTGCTTCAAAATAAAAAAATAAATTAGGGCTGAGGGTGTAGCTCAGAGGCAAAGCACCCCTGGGATCGATTCCCAGTAACAACAACAACAAAAAGAATATGAAAGTTTATAAAAGTAGTCTCTACTAAATTATTTTAAAATATGACGAAAACCCTCCCTGTTTTGCCAAAAAGCCTATTTCCTCTTCACTCCAATGTATGCTATAATGAACTAGATCCCAGACCATCAGCCAAGAATCCTAGATTCTAGCCCCACTTTCCTCCCTATCAGGCCTGTGGCTGGCAGAGGGTCACAGTCTCTTTGGACCTTCACTGAATCATCTGCACAGCAGATAATCAGACAGAGGCGGAGAAGGCGAAGGGTAGGTGGAGAGGAAACAGAAGGAGACGTGGCAAGCACAGGCTCAGCCCCATAGCTGGCATTATGCGATCTGACCCATTGATAAACACCTCTTTATCATAAGCAACAACAAAGGGCTCGGCACTCTTTTTGTAGTCTTTTCTTTAGTTAACAGGTAAACCAGCTTGTTAGACATGGGTTCTTGGCTTCAAATTTTTCTTAATACGTGTGTGTGTGTGTGTGTGTGTGTGTGTGTGTGTGTGTGTGTGTGTTATACTAGGGATTGAACCCAGGAGCATTCTACCTCTGAGCTACACCCCCAGACCTATTTTATGTTTTTATTTTGAAACAGAGTCTCACTAAGTTTCTGAGAGCCTCACTAGGTTGCTGAAGCTGGCCTCAAACCTGCAATCCTCCTGTCTCAGCCTCCCAAGTACTTGGATGACAAGAAGCGTGCGTCATCACACCCAGCTTATACGATCTTTAAGAAAACCAGACAACCAAAAAACAGACAACCAAAAATCCAGACAACCAAAAGTAGGAAAGGCACTTTTGGTCGAAATATAGGACTTCCTGAAAAGTGATAAATCCCAAAGGCTATAGAAATCTCAGTTCCAGTTCATTTTCCTGTTCCATTGATTTGAAAGTCTGGTTGGCAAGATACAGATTGACTCCTGGTCTCCTCCTCCAGCTCCACCTGAGGAAAAAAGGAGCAGCTCCGTTTCTTTCATCTCTCTTCTGACTCGCTGGCTGTGCTACAAGAGCTAACAACATGGAATCCCAGTGGCGGTTTGAGGCAGAGATTTAAAGTCGAGATACAAAATATCCTGGATATTTGCAAAGTCATGTATAAGGGATTCGCATAATATGGAAGATGTAGTAAAGAAATACTGGAAAACTGGCCTGTTGGAATTTCCCATCGGTTGAGATTGGAATGCTCCCCCCCACCGCACACACTACCCACTCTAAACTCATTGTCCAGCTTCTTAAAATCCAAGATTAACAGTGGGAAGTTCAAGTTCTAGCAATTGCACTTATGTAATACTTACAGTATAATTCACTTATCAATACATAGGAGATAACACAATATAAGAGACTAGCCCTTTCACTTGTCCAGTACAGGTTCTTGTTATTTTCCTTATGATCGAATAAAAAATAAGGTTCTAAGAAATGCTGGGGGAATCCTGCATCTCACCTCACAGAAGCAGCTAGGGTCCATTTACTTCCAGGAAAACTTCCAACCAAACCATGTTCATGAAAAGCTTTTCCATGGCCCCAAACTACTAAAGTTAAAAATCGCAGAGATGACTACTCCCACCGCCACTTCTAAACGGCAGAAGAAGTTTATATGTGATGAATCTGGGCCTTTTAAGGATGACGCTATTAATATAAGCCCCCGATTGTCATGCAAAGTCACATTGAGAAATGCCAGCACTTGGAAATGAAATGCATTAAAGTCCCGTCAGAACCACTTTCATTGTTTTCATGTTGTTATTTGTTTTTTCAGCAGAGGTTTAAAGCCACCTCTTACTCCTTTTTTAATCCCAGGATGTGCTATAGGAATCTATGAAACTTAATTACATTTAGTGTTACAAAAAAGGATTTATGAACTCTTGCCTTTAGGCAGAAATGTTTATTTCATTGCCTTCGCTATCCATTCTTTTCAACTCCAAAGGCTTTGAACTTTTCAGCTGCTCAGAGTTATCACCGTTATGCAGAGCCCAAGAGCGCCACTCCTAAGACATACACCACAAGTTGAAGAAAACCAAGAAGGCAAAGATATAGGAGTCGTTATTTTGGCCACCCTTTGTGCCATTAAAATCTCATTTTCTGCCTATTAGGATGCCCTCTTGGTGCTTAGGCAGCAGCGATAGTCAGTGATTAGTGTGTAATTGAGTATAATTGTCTTTTCACTTTTCATTTGTGTCATTCTGAGCCTCTCTCTGTTTTTCTAACCACCGGGAGGAAGAAAGAGGTCGCAAAAAGATAAAGCTGTTAAAACTCTCACTCTGGGCCCTGAAGAGATTCTCGATTGCAATTATAGATTGCAACCCCTTTGTGACATTTCTCCAAATTTAGTGGGCAGCTATCCTTGCCACCTGGGCCAACAGCTCTCTAATAAAATCAAGTGATCTGTATTTAAACAACTGCTAATAATGTCAACCTCAGACAGATGCCACATGTAGGAAATTTAACCATCCCTCTGACATGCAATTATCAAGGCAATTTATTAATACAATCTCCCAAGAAAAGCTCATAGTCCAATGCAAATTAGAAAAACAATTAGAACGTTCAAATATTTACATACTCCCAAAGAGCAGTAATTCTCCTAATTTGGGCATTTCTAACTCATTTATTCCAGAGTTGTGTAGTCATCCGTTGAGTTTCTCTCTCCAGGACTTTTCTGCTTTCTCACTGACTGTTCTTGTGCTTTCTCATGAGGTACTCTTACTCTGAAACCCTGTCAGATGACCAAATACCATTTGAAACAAACAAAAAACCAAACCAAAACAAACAAACAAAAAAAAAACCCACCATGTTTGCAAGGTTCCCAAGCAAAACCCAGCACTGGGGGGAGTGGAGACACACTGACAGATGCCTTGACAGCTAAGTATAAACACAAAGTCTCCGTGATTACATTAAAAGTCACTTGAATTTTAAGTCTCAGCTACAACTTTTGATGCCGCCAGTAGGAAGGGTAGAGAGAAAGGAAACCAGAAAACTGGAATCATGTGGCTTGGATAAAGAATACATTATGGTTTAAATTTGGCAATTCATTATACTCCTGCCTCAGGGGATTGACTATTTGGTTCTGGTATACAGCAAATCGTCTGTCTAGAACCACGGGACTGACCTGGGGTGAAAGGCCATTGCCAATGGCGGGGTTCATGGGGTTGGAGGGCCCCGACGGAGGCACAAAGCTCTCTGTATAGCTGGAAAATCCATGCCTGGTGCTGGGGAGGCAGTAGGCAGAGCTGCTGTCCGGGTTCGAGGGAAGAGTGCTTTGGTGAACAGTGCTGGGAGGCAGCGGCTGAGGTCTGTGCACGGTGCTGCTGGGATCCGATACAGCTGAAACGAAGGAGGTGGACAGCCATCAAGTTCCTCTGCAGGCCAGCAAAGCAAGGGCAGTGCAAAAGTTCACGAGCATCTCCTGGTCAGGTGGAAAGTTGATTGCAAACAGCATTCCCTAGCACGCAGGTGTGCGATCACTCAGCAAACAGTCGCGCCTATCTTTGCACATATTTGCGAGCTCATAGCTTATGTGTATAGTCTCATGGCGTACTCACCCAGAACTTGACTGCAGAAGTCACATCCGCCAGGCTAACAAGCCTATGTTGGTAGTGAGTGCTATGAATCAGTGTGAGAATAAACCCATAGCATGGACTGCACATCTCAAAGTTCACATCAAATGTTCATTTAAAGCACCTAAGTTTTTTTTTTTTTGTTTTTTGTTTTGTTTTGTTTTGTTTTTATGGTGCTGCTATCTTTCTTAATCCCAAAGTACTTGAGTCCTAGCCGGGCGTGGTGGCGCACGCTTGTAATCCCAGCATTTGGGAGGCTGAAACCGGAGGATCCGGGTTCGCGGCCAGCCTCAGCTACCTAGTGAGGCACTCTGCAACTTAGTGAGACTCGGTTTCAAAATAAAGAATAAAAAATAGGGCTGGGGGTGTAGCTCGGAGGTAGAAAGCCCCTGAGTTCAATCCCCAGACCCGCAAA